>JARBWK010000002.1:73598282-73691723 GCA_030556195.1 Anolis apletophallus
GCCGTCAGGCAACTGGATTGCGCCTTTCTCACCACAGACCCGTCTAAATTGCCTTTTGGAATCACGTCGGGGTCACCAAAGATGTAGCAGCAAATTGGGAGTTATGGAACTCCAAGTGGCAAGTTACCTCTTACCAAAATGGCGGCATGGACGTGCGGGCGCAAGGATGAGGAATCACGCAACAACTTCACTGCTCAACATGAAATCAAAGATTTATTGTTTAACACCAGCTGGTGGGGTTGCCCACAGAATGTGCTGCGATAAGGGGCAAATGGCCCCAGTCATCCTTAACACAAAGCTCTTATACCCTTCATGGCGGCATCCACACAAAGCCCGCCCTCCTTCATAAACATTTCACAAACATCATTGGCTGGTGTTACAGAACATTTCATTAATCCAATAAAACATAACATTTCCATTTGCATCACATCTTAATCCCCTCCTATTTGTTAGAACAATGAACATTTCTATGGTAGTCTTTCCCACAGTACATCTATCAGTGTGCTGGGACTCTTATGTTCCCAACTAGCAACATTTGGCTTCTGCAGACTCCTTGCCAGCAACGGAGGGGGCAGAATCCCTCTGCTCATGCGCAGTTCTTATCCATTTGGCACTAAGGTAAACAAACCTCACGCCTTGTACTGCTTGGACCAATCTGAGCCTACGTTATCTACGCTAGGCACGGGGTGTACTTTGGCAAATCACAGCATTGGCCAGAAGCACCAATCATAGTGTAGCATTCACGGAGTCAGTGCCTGCCTGATTCTTGGCACAGAAACCCTCTTTTCTAAGCTCTACACGTGTGCAGCATCACTTTCTGACTGTACTTCTGTTGGAAAAGTACCAAAACCGCTTTAGTAGTTAAAGTAAAATGGAATTGATTCTACAATGTAGATTCACCCTAAGAATGGTATCCTCTTCTAGATGTCTTCAAAAGAAAGAAAGAAAGAAAGAAAGAAAGATAGAAAGATAGAAAAAGAAAGCAAGCTGGACAGCTACCTGCTGAAGATGTTTTAGCTAGAGATCCAACATTTCACAGGGGGTTGGACTCTAGCCCACGGGACCCCTTCAAACACTATAATTCAATGACTAGTTCCCGCTTGGTTCTGAGTCATCCTAAGCAAACTATGGAGCCCTGTGAGATTTTGCAAATGTGTTGGAGAGAATAGATGGCTGGACAAACCCTTTCCCTAAACCTTAAATTTCTAGCCCACAGAAGGCAAAGAAAACAAAGTAAAAGCTATCTACTTAATTGAGCAATAAAAAGGTCAGTGGAGACTCCTAGGGACTGGAGAAAACTGATTTATAACTCCAGAAAGAGAAAAAGAGATCTCTAGAGGACGTGGTGCTGAAGGAAAATAGGAAAGATGACACACATCCTAAAAGAATTGGGAGAATTAATCAAGAGGAATATCAGGATAGACATCTCCAAAACCAGATGGAAGAGGTACGATCAGTAAAAACATGGAAGAAAGTTTCTAAAATTATGAAAAATTGGAAAAGCAAAAATTTGGGCATCCTAGGCAAAACAAAATCAACTAAAATGTTTCTGATATCAAAATCATTACACTTATTCCACGTTCTACCAATGGAAATTAATAGTAAAAGACAATTTAATAGTTAAAATAGGACTATAAAGAAATTGATCTTAGGAAAAAAAGAAATCTAGAATGCCACATAAAGTATACTTTACACGCCAAGAAGAATTAAGGTGGGGAATTCCAAACTTGTAACTATATTGTGAAGCGTTTCAGATAAAACCACTATTTGAAAATATGAAAGAGAAAAGAGATAAATGGTTTAGGATAGAGTAAGGAGTCAATAAGGGAGAGACAAGTTTTGGAGTCTTCAAAAGGAATTTGGGAACAAACATGAAAAGAACAAGAGACCCCATAAAATTGGCATTAAAATATGGAAAAAATGGTAGCCCAAATGGATGCCAGGAACATCGAATGGACTGAAATGAATGAAACAAAAATGGAATATGTTAAATTGGAACAATTACTTGTTTGATTAGGTCCAATCAGATATTATAGCAAATTAAAGAAAAATAGTCAATATATATGAAATAGATAAAAAGTGATGAGGCCAATGTAAATATTGTACAGAGATGACAAATGCTGAGTTAATGGATGAAGTTATTATCATCATCATTATTGCTATTATTATTTTATTTATCTCTGCTTTATGACTCCAAAGGGAATTCAAAGGATCTCAGTTAAAGTTATAATGAAAATTGTGGTGTGGGTATGGGGTGGAGGAAGGTGGGGAGAAAAAAAGAGTGAATAGAACTAAGATATAGTAGATAAATGAGTGGATAATATGGAAAGGAGGAAGATTGAGAAATAGGAAGAGAGTGGGGAAATGTAATAGATAAATGATGTGTATGGAATAAATGTACAAAATCTACTCATAACAAATTATAATAATAAAAAAATTAAAAGAAATTTGGGGGCTTTGTGGCTTATTTATCCACTTCTACTGCAAGTGAGAATGATTGTACAAGTGACTTGAAAACCACTCACACACTTTTAAGTGGTGCTTACTAATGGCATGCTTATAAGGATGTGTGCCTTAGCTCCAGGTATGTCTGCCAAGGTATTTAGGATATGTCAAAAATATCATATATAGATATATCCTGAATTAAGTTCCTGGGGGTGAAAATGCACTGATAGAATGTCAGACATATTCTGGCATAGTGCTAACTAGCAAATTTTGGGGTGATTTTACATGGTGCTATTTTCACTCTTCACTGCCATGGCAACATCTTATGGAATCCTGGGGATTGTGGTCTAGGGCAGTGTTTCTCAACCAGTGTGCCGGGGCACACTAGTGTGCCGTGAGCGATCATCAGGTGTGCCATGGGAAATTGGAACCTGGGGGGGGGGGTCTAATGTGTTGAAGTATAAAAACCCTAAGAAACCTACCTCGATAAAGGCACAACATTACAACCACCCCCCTCCCCACCCGTTGTCTACTTGGTCTCTCCCCCTCCATGCATTGGGAATGCCCGTCTCCCTTTCCCCAAGTAGAGACCTCCTCTTGCCTTCTGTGTGGGAAGTTTGGCCCAGTTCTATCATTGGTGGGGTTCAGAATGCTCTTTGATTGTAGGGGAACTATAAATCCCAGCAACTACAACTCCCAAATGTCAAGGTCTCTTTCCCCTGAACTCCATCTGCGTTCATATTTGGGCATATTGAGTATTCATGCCAAGTTTGGTCCTGATCCAACATTGTTTGAGTCCACAGTGCTCTCTGGATATAGGTGAACTACAACTCCAAAGCTCAAGGTCAATGCCCACCAAACTCTTATAGCATTTTCTCTTGATTATGGGAGTGCTATGTGGGAAGTTTGTGTCTCTCTGCCATTCCTGCCAGGATATCTATGTTGACTTCATCGAAACAGGCCCAGGTTTCACACTGAGTGTATAAATACATTTTTAAAACATATTAACGATATGTATTACTGTGTTAGAGTGTCATTTTGTGTCATTTTGGTTGGTGGTGTGCCCCAGGATTTTGTAAATGTAAAAAGTGTGCCACGGCTCAAAAAAGGTTGGGAAACACTGGTCTAGGGAGCCCCAAGAGCTCTCTGGTTATACATTCTTAATGCTACCTCCAAAACTGGAAACCTCAAGATTCCATTAGATATTCCCATGACAAATAAACTGTTTAATTTGAAAGGGCCTGGAATTTGCGGGTAGAAAGGGAAAGATAGAAAGATCCTGCTTGAGTTCTATTATGGTAGAATGAGGATAGATGGAGGGAGATTGAGAGCGGAAGACTGTGTTTTTCTCCCATCTCTTTTGTATGTAATGACTGCCTGGCTCTCTAGCTGCTGAAAAGGTTATTCTTTATTAAAAGTATTTCTTTACAACCCTTTAGCTTGCTAGCTCCCTCCCCATGAGTGATGCATTATTGGTAAAACACTTTAAAAACATCCAGTAAATGTCTAAAAGCTAATGTAAACAAGGATTCTATTTAAACAGAACTCTAAAAACAATGGTAAGAAGTGCTTTTTGATTTGGGGGAACAGAATAGATGTTAAAAAGGGGTGGTGGTCGTTTGAAACCAATCAGAACAGGTACACACTTAAAAAATCCAAAGGCCAACTGAAATAGTGGGTTTCTATGGCTGAGTGAAGATTCAAAACCTGGTCTCCCAGGGTCTGTAGAATTAATACAGTTTGACAAAACTTTAATTGCCATGGCCAAATGCAATGAGAGCTACAGTTTTGCAAGGTCTTTAGCCTTCTCTGCAGAAGAGTGCTCATGCTTCTCCAATTTATTTATTTATTTACCACATTTATATCCCACCCTTCACACTCCAAAGGGGACTCAGTCCAGCTCACAACAAAGGCACAATTCAATTTCTTGAGTACATATAAAAATAAAACAACATATACTTTAAAATCACATAATTAAAACATATCACTTAAAACAATTACTTAAAATCACACAGTCCAAAAACATATGCCAGGAGTCATTCCAATTGTCATTTGCATTGTTTATTATTGCACTGAGAAATCATTGTTGCATTGGGAATCATTGTGCAAATGCTTGGCCTCACAACTAGGATTTAACTTTCTTCCTGAAGGTCAGGAGGGAGGGGGCTGATTTAATATCCCTGGGGAGGGAATTCTATAGCTGAGAGACTGCCATTGAGAAGGCCAAGTCTCTTGTCCTCACCAGTTGTGTCTGCAAGGAGGGTGGGATCGAGAGCAGAGCCTTCCCGGACGATCTTAACCTCCAAGATGGTTCATAGGGGGAGATACGTTCAGACAGGTAAACTGGGCCAGAACCATCTAGGTCTTTACAAATCACATGGCAATGAGCCATGGCAGTTAAAGTTGTGTCAAAGTGCATAAATTCTACAGTGTAGATGCATCTCCTGTCTTTCCTTATTACATTGGATGGAGCCACAATACAGTAAATCCACAGCAACAACACAGCTACAGCTCCACATATATTAGGGCACTGAGACCTATACACCCATTTGAGGATTAAGTGGGGACTAAGGATGGGTTGAGTGGCAGGATTTCAAGGGTTGAAAAGGGCATTTCTCACGCCATCTATATCTTGTATTCAAGTTGTATGGAGGTAATCTGTAGCATTCCTGCTTGGGACGTGTATTCACAATTGTAGCAGAACTGTTGTTATGACATAGAATGTATTGTGTTAGTTAACACATTGTTCCAGTTTGAATGATTCACGTGTCTATTATTTGTTTGAAATGGTATTTTGTAAATATGTGATATAATGGATTTTGCTTTGTAGTTAATCTATGCAGTCATTTTTTAAGAAACAATTTGTTATCGTTGAGGGCTCATTAATTGTAATTTACATGGGATTGTGGCCTTTACCTATTATGTCATAATGAATGGCAGATGAGGAACAGAGAGTGGGAATCTTATTAGAAAATGGGATTTCTGAGTGTTAGTGTTAGGCTGCGAGGAATGAAGGATGAGATGCATTTTTATTTTGTATATATCTGTACTCGACTGCTGGTAAGTACTTGACTGAAGTTGGTTCTTTGCAAATATGTGTACAATGAATGTTATTATGATGATGCACAAGGTTTTTTTTACCAGCATCTCAGTTTCTTGTTAGAATGAAATGCTGGACAACCTAAGATTTACCTTGGCTTCTGATGAAGACTGCTAGTTGAAATTACTCTGGCGTCTGTTCAAATGAAGAATCGTATTAAGCATGCCTTTTTTTTTCTTTCAACGAAATGAAGACTTATATTTTATGTCCATACTGTTATTTATAGTGTGGACTGTGTAGTTTTAATTTGAGCAATTGATTATTAGTGATATATTACATTCCTTAGTTATATATTACAAACATACTTTCTCTCACACACACATGTTTTGGATTCTGTTCCCACTCATAGAATCACAGAGTTGAAAGAGACCTCGTGGGCCATCAAGTCAAACCCCTGCCAAGGAGCAGGAAAATCGCATTCAAAGCACCTCAACAGATGGCCACCCAGCCTCTGTTTACAAGCCTCCAAAGAAGGAGCCTTCACCATACTCTGGAGCAGAGAGTTCCACTACTGAACAGCTCCCATAATCAGGAAGTTCTTCCTAATATTCAGATGGAATCTCCTTTCTTGTAGTTTGAAGTCATTGTTCCGCATCCTAGTCTCCAGGGCAGCAGAAAACAAGCTTGCTCCCTCCTCCCTATGAGTTCCTCTCATATATTTATACATGGCTATCATGTTGCCTCTCGGCCTTCTCTTCTTCAGGCTAAACATGCCCAGCTCTTTAATCCATTCCTCATAAGGCTTGTTCTCCAGACCCTTGATCATTTTAGTTGCCCTCCTCTGGACACATTCCAGCTTTTCAACGTCTCCAGTTGTGGTGCCCAGAATCGGACACAGTGTGATTCCAGGTGTGGTCTGACCAAGGCAGAATAGAGCATGGGTAGCATGACTTCCCTGGATCTACACACTAGACTCCTATTGATGCAGGCCAAAATCCCATTGGCTTTTTTTTTGCCACCGCATCACATTGTTGGCTCGTGTTTAACTTGTTGTCCACGAGGACTCCAAGATCTTTTTCACACATACTGCTCTCGAGCCATGTGTCCCCCATTCTGTATCTTTGCATTTCATTTTTTCTGCCTGAGTGCAGTATCTTGCATTTGTCACTGTTGAACTCCATTTTGTTAGTTTTGCCCCATCTCTCTAATCTGTTAAGATCGTTTTGAATTTTACCCCTTTCTTCTGGAGTATTGGCTATCCCTCTCAATTTGGTGTCGTCTGCAAACTTGATGATCATGCCTTCTAACCCTTCATCTAAGTCATTAATAAAGATGTTGAAAAGCACCGGGCTCAGGACAGAACCTCGTGGCACTCCGCTCGTCACTTCTTTCCAGGCTGAAGAGGAAGCATTGGTGAGCAACCTCTGGGTTCGTCCGCTTAACCAATTAAAAATCTACCTAACTGTAGTTTTGCCTAGCCCACATTTGACTAGGTTGTTTGCCAGAAAGTCATGGGGGACCTTGTCGAAGGCCTTACTGAAATCCAGGTACGCTACATCCACGGCATTCCCCGCATCTACTCAGCTTGTAACTTTTTCGAAAAAAGAAATCAGAATAGTCTGGCATGACTTGTTTTTGATAAATCTATGTTGACTATTAGTGATGACTGCATTTGTTTCTAAGTGTTTGCAGACCACTTCCTTAACAATCTTTTCCAGAATTTTGCCTGGTATCGATGTGAGGCTGTATGGAAAGTAATTGTTTGGGTTCATCCTTTTTTTCCTTCTTGAATATGGGGACCACATTGGCCCTCCTCCAATCTGCTGGGACTTCTCCCGTTCTCCAAGAACTCTCAAAGATGGTTGCCAATGGTTCAGAGATGACTTCTGTTAGTTCCTTCAATACTCTTGAGTGTAGTTGATCTGGTCCTAGGGAATTTGAACTCATTTAGAGCAGCCAGGTATTTCTGGACAACCTGTTTCCCAATTTAGGGTTGGATGTCCTCTAATCCCTCATCCACTCCATCTTGCAGCGGTTGAAGATGCCTTTCTGTGAGAAGACCGAGGCAAAGAAGGCATTAAATAGTTCTGCCTTTTTCCTATCCTCTCTCAGAATTGTCCCATCTTCTCCTCAAAGAGGCCCTATCGCCTCCTTGTTCTTCCTTTTTCTACTGACAAAAGAAAATAAGCCCTTCTTATTGTTTTTAATGTCCCTGGCAAGCCTGAGCTTTTTTTTGTGCTTTAGCCTTGCAAACCTTTTTCCTATGTGAGTTGGCTTTTTGTTTGAATTCTTCTTTGGTGATTTCTCCCTTTTCCCACTTCTTGTGCATGTCTCTTTTGAGTCTTAGCACAGTTATGACATCCATTCTGGCTTCTTTGCACTTGTCCTCTTTTTTCTCTTTGTTGGCACTGTTTGCAATTGCGCCTTGAGTATTTCACTCTTGAAAAATGCCCATCCACCTGTAACTCCTTTGACTTTTAGTATCTGTGTCCATGAAATGCTGCTCAGTATTTCCTTCACTTTTCGGAAATCAGCTCTCCTAATTTGACTTGTCTTAGTTTCGGTCTTCCTTTGTACCTCAAACTGCAGGAGCAGATGGTCACTTGCCCCTAAGGATCCAACCACTTCAACTGCATCGATCAGGTTCTCCGCATTTGTTAGGATGAGATCGAGAGTGGCTGACCCCCTTGTTGCCTCTTCTACCTTCAGGACCATGAAATTGTCTGCAAGGCAAGCGAGGAATTTTTTGGAATTTGTACTCTTGGCCAAGTTTGTTTCCCAGCAAATATCGGGATAGTTGAAATCACCCATGATTATTACATCTCTTCTTTGTGCCTGTTTGTTGAACTGTTGGCAGAAGACTTCATCAAGTTCTTCATCCTGGCTTGGAGGTCTGGATGAAGAACTCTTTTTGTTTGTCTTTTGTTGTTTCAGTGAGTTGGGTTTAAGCTTTGCTCTTTTGTCCTGTTTCAACTTTCTGTATTTTACTGTCTTTGTTAGGCCACTCTGAATCCCCCCTCAGGGGTTGAGAAGAGCAGGGTAAAAATGCTGGAAATAAATAAATAAATAAATAATATGTTTTGTGGTTATTACTTCCTTTGGAATCATTGCAGTCTGACAGTGACTTTTAACAGACTCTGGCTTTTAGATGATATTTTATAACAGCAGTAGAAATGGATGGGAAGAAGAACCTCAAATTGATTGATATAGCTGATACATATCAGAAAGCAGAAGGAACATGAAGTTGATTGTTTGACTGGAACTGGTCATGTTTAGAATTGATAAATGGAGATGAAAGTGCATATACTTGATGAATGAGAAAAAATGTGAGGAAGTGAATTACTATGCTATAAATAAAGAATCAAGGTTTTGTTCAGGGGCAGGTAAAATCAAAAGAAGGATGGAATTGTTCTTGGTCTACAGAACATTAATGGATCTATCCATCATGCTCTGATGTAGATTCCTTTCCAAGAACATCTCTATAAATTTGGGATCTTTACAAATCAGTGTGTGTTATCACTTTGCACATTTAAATTGTCATGGAAACTGTCTCTTCACTTGTGCTTCCTCATTTATTCTGAGGCATATCATAGTTTTCTCCCTTACTTTGTCCCATGGAGCATGTGTGGGTCTGTTTCCCCAGCAGAAATTAATACTTGGGATTTCATACACAAGACTTTTTGGTACATTAGGAAATAAACAGTACTCTGGATTTTATATAAAATGAAATTATTTTGTACATTTGGATGTTGTATGTATCCCAGATCATATTTGCCATTTGTGTGTGTGTTTATGTGTGTAAATCAGTTTCTAGATTTGAAAAGAGATGACATGAAACACCTTACAATTTATTATCAAACTGTGATACATACAAACATGTGATGAGGTTGTAGGGAGCATTCCTTCCTGATAAAGTTCATATTCTAGGCTATCTTTCAATATAATGTCCTGATAAAGGATTTTTTTTCTGATTTCAAAACTTGTTGGATACCTGTGGAGCAGTTCACATCTCAAAACTTTCTGAAAACTGTAAGTGCCGATTTTGTACTTTATGCTTGCCATAATGCTACATGCTGTATTACTAAGGCAGCATTTCAAAAGTAGCGACAGTCCCAGCTATCCTTTTCTAGGCCTTTGAAAATTTGCTTGGGAGTCGGCTTTAACTCCACACTACATCTACACATGTTCATTCATTGTCTCTGTGGAATGCCCACTTGCTTCCAAGCCCATGCAGGGATTTGAAGATCAGAGTGTGTTAGAGGAAAATCCTGTTGCCATCTCTTCTGTGTTAAATGAATCAACCTTCTGACTACCAGGTAATAGCTCATCAGTAAAACACATTAATGCCATTAGAATAAAACTATGTTAATGAGGTAAATTTCATTTATTTTAGTTATTTATTTAATTTTGCCTCCACCTTTCTCTTGGCATAGGCTACAAGGCATCTTACAACCAATTAAAACAGAGTACAGCTAAAATCGTATTACAATCAGCACTCTATATTTTCTTGAATTGGGGTTACAGAACCAGAAGTGAAAAAACTGCAAATATAGTGAACACTTTTTTAAACCTAAGAGATCACTTCTCTAGGAATTCCTAGGTTATCCAGCATGGCTCTGTGGTCTACTTCAAACATTTTAGGACCTAGATATTTCTAGAGAGAACATTAAATCTATAAAAGTAAAACCTAAACATGTGAAAGGCCAATTGTGCACAAGAAAAAAGTTATTTCTATTTAAAGCATAAGAGATTTTGAGGATGATTCCTTTAAGACTTTCAATTCCTTCTATCCCTTCAAGATAGTTCAAGGGATCCATTATTTATTTTGGAGGAAGATGAGAATTATTTTTGAGAGAGTTAGCGTGGTTTAGCCCTCAGGAAAGGGAGGGGCAGCAGGATCTGAGAAGGAGCAAGGAAATATAGTAATAGAAATAGCTAGACATAAGACTGTTGGTCAGTTTGGGCAATATTTAGTTGCCATAATAGTTGGGTTTGGATGGGAATATTTTCATAAACCAAATGCAGAAATAATCTTTAGAATGTGCTCTTTAACTACCACTCTCTACTTTTCTACATAATCACCAGACAATTGGATACATTTCTGCCAACAATGAACAAGATTTCTGAAGCGTCACGGAAGAAATCGACACTCTTTTGTGTACCCATTGTGTACAGATCTTCCGATATCCAAGCAAAGCAATAATGTGTCCGACACATTCTTGTGAAATGCCGATTATGCTTGAAATTTTTCTCTGAGTGATTGTCCTGAATCAATGTCAACCTTTTGCTTGTGAAACTTGGTGATTGCTGTCACAGGATGTCCAACTCTTTGTTTGTCAGAGCTCCTCCCATTCCGTAGGGCCTGCAAGACCGCCCTCTTTATAAGTAAGATGTTCCCACTTCAACATCTTTAAATTTACTCGCCCAACAACACACAGTACTCACATCAACACAATCACCATAAACAGTGGTTTGCATTCTCTGATGCATCTCCTTTGGGGTGACACCTTCTGCTGTCAAGAATTCAATGACTGCACGTTGCTTAAGTCTCATTGACCGACTGTCTGTGCAGGGTTCCATACTTCGCACTTTAACAACACAACTGTTCAATGCTAACACTTCCCACCGAAATGGAACTGTAGAGGAGAGTCTACTGAACAAGCCAATACCTGCCGCACACCAGTTACCAAGGTGGAGGCATTATTTTTCATTCAACCCTTGAAGTTTCAATCCACCATATTCAATTCATCTTTTTGATTCTGTCCATAATTTTATCATTTCAATTTGAGCTCTTATGATAAATGGGAGTTATAAATATGGTGTGATGATGATGAATAAAACTCCTTGTTTTGTTCATTTAAGGATCATACCCTACACTCGAGACCAACACATTTGGAAGGAATCTTGGGAAAAGCTCTTTTTTTTTTACCATGGCACTTAATAAAAAAAAGACGTGGAGAGACATAAGTGATGCTTAGAGTCTTAAACTGATTGCCCCAATTAGGAGTTATATTGGCTCTAGTTATTAATAGCAATGATCATTTAAGCTTATCTGTGTATAATGTACTTTCTTCAATTACTCAGGGTGCTAATTTTCAGTAACAGCCTCCTGCCGTATACTTTGACACAGGGGTCAAATAATGTTAATGCCTTTCTGTTCATTGTAATGGCTTTTTCGGTAATCCAGAAACTGGGTAATTGCATTAGCCAATTTTGTGAAGTCACGCTTCAAAGGGAAGGTGAGTAATTTTCCTCAAGAAATATCAAAGTTGGCAGTTTTATAATTCCTTACTTTTATGTAGAGAACCTTGTACTTGCGAAGATGTCAACCAAAGTTTGAACATTTTCTGTAATAGTGAAGATGATGTCCCACCACTTCTTTGGAAATTGTAGCAGCACTTTGGTATAGTTGATAAAACTATTATCGTATTATTCATGTTGCATTCCTTTCAAGTGAATTTAATTTCCCAAGAAGCTGGCTTGTTGCTAGCACTAACTACTTTTTCAGTCTCAGTCCACAAGATGGGGCTCTGTAACAAGATTTTAGCTTTATGAAACTGGCCTACTGCGAGTATAATACATCACTGCTAGCCCTTATTTTTCTGATGTAGTATATGTTCAATGTTTTACATTCTGCAGGTTAGAAAAGTCATAAGAAGCCTCCTTTTGATAAAAAGAGATAACTTGTAACAGAGTCGAATTTAGAAAGTTGATTGTTGATTGGCATCACATAACCCCATCTTTTTTCCAATGGACTCACCACAGCCTTGTAAGGAATGTCATTTTAAGCATTGGTTTTATAATCCACAGGAGTTTGAATATGGGCCTCTCAAATCCAAATCCAAAACTCTCACCACTATACTACACCCAGTTGTTCCACATATGCACTAGGAAGGGCTGGATTTCTGTATAGCAGGAATAGATGCACAATGCAGAGTTACAAATTTGTATCCACTTCCTATTTGGTAAGACTATGTGTTTTTATAGTAAGAGCGTGTAAATACCCTCCAGTTCATTTTAATAGCCAGTAGCCATATCAGATGGAGGTTGTTCAGCTGCAAATTTGGACACCAAGAAGAGGGTGTTTCAAGCCCCCTCTAACCAGCAAGTCAGGCTATGGCCCCATTTACACTGCTGCATAATCTAGTTTCAGAATGCAGATTAACTCCATGTTGTCTCAGATAATCCAGTTCAACGCAGTTCAATCTGCATTTAATGATTCAATACTGGTCATGATAATCCAGATCAAACTGCATTATATGGCAGTGTAAATAAGGCATATGGCAATCAGAAGCATAATCCCTTGTCATATACTTGCTTACTGGTGGGAGGGGGTAGAAATGTCATTCTTCTTATTTCCCAATATACAGCTCAGCAGACCTCCTTCATCTGATATGGCTTCTGGCTGTTAAGATAGAGTCAAGCTAGGAGGCATTACTCGGTCAGACATATGTGATTAGCTGGTGTTGAATGCTTGCATAACATACTAGGACAAGATTACATTACAAAAAAGGTAATTCATTGGTGTTACTTTTTTGTTGTTAGACAAAGTTATGTTAGTCATTAGTAACAGGTTAGCAAATGTAATTAAAAATACAAAAAAGTCTCCATTTCCCAAAATAGTACTCATCATTTCAGAAAATTAATTTCTGAAATGATGAGTAAATTCCAACCTTTTTTTTTATAAGAGTGATCCATGTTGTAGTAAAAAATACTGTTGGAATGTCCTATTTTTCCAGATATCCCTGTGTCTCGTAGTAAGGGTTTTTTGTGTGGGTGGGTTGGAATTTTTTGTTTTCTGCTAGCAGTCAAGAGAGGCCTTTTCCATTTTATATGCTGCAATCATCAGTCAAAAATGCAACCTTTGACAGAATACTACAATTGTTATTTTGATATCAACAAAGAATATTGTGGCTTTCTAAAGGAATGTTCTGTCTGTTCTGCTGCCATTGATTCATTCCTGATGTAGTGAACAAAATAAGAATCATTTCTTGTTAGTTTTTAATTAAAACAGCTACTCAATTCTACAGGTTAAATATGCATCTAGATGCTCAGTTTAGGTCAGACAACATAAAATGATCAAGAATAACCCAATGTATGAGAAACCCTAAAAGGGAAACATCTTGTCAAAAATGTGAAAGATTCTATAGTAATGTCATTTTTAAAAAAGAAGTATTACAACATGTTATATATGTGTTGTTTATTTTGTTTTTATTGCATTGGCGACCTTTACAAGAAAATAGAAGGTCAGAACATAAGTATTTACCATATATTCCAGTATATAAGACGACTGGGTGTATAAGACGACCCCCCAAATTTTACAGTTAAAATACACATTTTGGAATATACTCACCATATAAGACCACCTCTCTTCCAATGCACACCAAATATATTTTTTTTAAAAAACATCAGATTTGATTTTAAATCCAAGACTATCAGAGTGGCATCCAGCACTTCGGCTTAGAAATGGAGATGAGCACCAACCCCCAGAGTTGGACACAACTGGACTTAATGTCAGGGGAAAACTTTACCTTACCTAGAGTGAGCCCAGGTCCAACAACAATAATAATAGAACCCTAGAGTTGGAAGGGACTCCAATGGCCATCCAGACTAACCCTAATTCTGCCAGGCAGCAAAACACATCCAAGCCCTCCTGACAGGTGGCCATCCAGCTCTGCTTAATAAGAACAAGAACAATAATCATAATAGAACCCTAGAGTTGGAAGGGACCCCAATGGCCAGGGGGGAACATACATCCAAGCCCTCATGACAGGTGGCCATACAACGCTGGAACCCTAGAGTTGGAAGGGACCCCAATGGCCAGGGGGAACATACATCAAGCCCTCATGACAGGTGGCCATGAACAACAACAGAACCCTAGAGTTGGAAGGGACCCCAATGGCCAGGGGGGAACATACATCCAAGCCCTCATGACAGGTGGCCATACAACGCTGCTTAACAACAACAGAACCCTAGAGTTGGAAGGGACCCCAATGGCCATCCAGTCCAACCCAACTCACTTCCAGGCAGGAAGACACAATGCAAGTCCTCCCAACAGGTGGCCATCAAGCTCTCCTTGATAATAATAATAATAATAATAATAATAATAGTGGAACTCTAGAATTGGAAGGGACTCCAATGGCCATCCAGTCCAACCCCACGCCTGCCAGGCAGGAAGATTCCAACCAATCCCTCCCAACAGATGTCCATCCAGCTCAGGTCCTTCAGGCTCCTGCAGCCCCCCCTCCTCTCCAGATGTGTGCCCTGGAGTGTGGGGTGGCAGAGGGGGGCAGGAAGCAGCCAGGAGTGGGGAGAGGGGCAGTGGTGGTGGGGGGAGATGTCCCCCTCGGCTGCTTCTGCCCCACCCCGCCTCCCTTGCCATCCCCAAGCAAGCCTGAGGAGGAGGAGAGATGGAGGAGGGAGGGGGCGAGGAGAAAGAGGGGTGTGAGGTCACGTTACCTTAAAGAACAGCTGGGGGTGGTGGCCTGCTGGGCTGTCTCCACCTCCTCGCAAGCCTGGAGCAGCTGCTGTGAGATCGGAAGCCGGGGGCAGGGTGCGGTGCAGCCTGGCTCCGCCCCTCTCTGGCTTCAGCCCTCACAGCAGCTGCTCTAGGCTTGAAATGGAGGTAGCACCAAGCTGGTCTCTACCGCTAGCTTGGTACTGGCCTCCTCAAGCCTGGAGCAGCTGCTGTGAGAGCTGAAGCCACGGGGGCAGAGCCAGGCTACGCACTGTCCCCTGGCTTCGGCTTTCACAGCATCTGCTCCAGGCTCGAGAGGAAGTAGGGACAGCCCAGCAGGCTACCACCCGCAGCCATTCTTTAAGGTAACGTGGCCTCATGCTCCTCCTCCTCGCTTCCTCCCTCCTTCCTCCTCCCTCGCTCCTCCTCCTCAGGCTGTGCCGCTTGGGGATGGCGAGGGAGGTGGGCAGCTGCCCACACGCTGGAGCAGAAACCCAAGGGACCCCGCGATATCTGGCGTGGAGATGATTTTTGGGGTTCAAAAATCATCCTGTACCCCGAAATATATGGTAAATCAATTCCATTTCAATAAATCTCCACTGTCTTCCCCCTCTGTGCAATTGCCCCTGTTTGTTGATGATTCCACACCCTTGTTTCCAGAAAAATTGCACAACCTCAACATCTCTCAAGACTGGATCTTTTCAACTAAATTCTTCTGCATGTTTATAAGGATTGTCCCTTTAAACACTTTAAATATTAATAAGAAAGGAAATATGGATTTTGCAATTAATAACCTTCCATGTTTTGGTTATTGTGTAAGGGAGAGCACTACATCTCATTGGCAAACCTGCATAAGCTGCTGATTTGCCAGACCTGGCTGTATTGCAATATGGATGATTTCAATTAACAAAAAAAGAAATGCACATTTTGCAATTACAAGCCTTTTCCAGTTTGTGTATTTTGCAAGGGAGAGAGCTACTTTTCATTGCCAAACCAGCTTAGGCTTGATTCCAACTCACTGCTTGAATGTTTAGAAAAGCATAAAGGCAATCATAGAGTTGGAAGAGACCACGTGGGCCTTCTAGTCCAACCCCCTGCTATGCAGGAAGTTAACAAACAGTATAGAAATGCTTAAACAAGAGGGGAAAATCAATATATGCTTGGAATTAGTAGTAAAATTGCAGTTTCAAAAAACTTTTTAAAAAAGGGAAGCAAAAGAGAAGAAGGAAGATAGTTATGACTTTACAGCTAGAGCTCATCTCACTCTGATATCCGGAAGTAAAATGATTGGCACTGTTGCCCTCAATGACACGTCACAATCCCCAAACTCATGCTGAAGTACTTTTGGATATACTGCACACTTGAAAACACTTTGAATACAAAGTGCTTTTAGCTGCCTAAAAATTGAATCTTCCCATTTTTTGAAAAGTAGTCCTTCAACAAGAGTTGGAGACGGTTTAAGGTTGGCGTAGAATGGCATCATGTGATGGCTGTCACGTAATTCTGTTTGTAGCTGGGGAGCTTCAAACCAGCCATATGTGATAATGTTCTTTGTTAGGTTATTCCCTTCCTCCCAGTCTTTATGGAACCAGATCTCACCCTCTGCTCTTCAACTACCTCCTGAGTAGAAGCAGGTAGTCTATTCCCTCTCCCTATACCAACAAGAAATAACCTAATCCAGTGGTTCCCAACCTGTGGGTCCCCAGATGTTTTAGCCTTGAACTCCCATAAATCCTAACAGCTGGTAAACTGGCTGGAATTTCTGGGAGTTGTAGGCTAAAACACCTTGGGACCCACAGGTTGAGAAACACTGATCTAATCCATTCATTTCACCTTGATCAGAGATGAGCCCCTTTAGTTAAGATTTCTGTCATAATTTCCTAATGGAAAATATTTTCTCTGTATATTGTTTGAATGACAAATTGTAGACAATTGTAGTTGGTATTTAATACCAAATAGCACAACACTATAGATTCTAGATTTTGCCTGGGAAAGTACTGAACTGGCAGCCCCTACATAAGGCTTCCTGCATTAGAACCAGCATGTTCTGTGTATAAATGCTGTTTTCTGCACAGGAAACCTGTTTTGTATACAAAAACTGTTACTTTTTGTAAAAATTCATGTGTTTTCCTAATTCACAACTCCATCCTCACTTTTATCAACAGTAGTTTGAATATTTCTGATCCTTGCTTCACTCACTGCCTTCTTCCTACCCTCATTCCCTCCCTCACTTCACTTTCTCTATGGGTAATATGGAGGTGACTGAGTTCATTTTATCCTGCATGGAATAAAGATTTAAGAAATGGGAATTGATATTCCCCCTCTCTTTCTCTTTCTTGTATTGCACTAGGACAGCTGAGTATGTAGTTATAAGAAAACAGCAATTTGAGGAAGGTGGGGAGGGTCATTTTCTGACCTTCTGATGCAACTGTGATCCATAAATGAGAGTTGTTACCATGGTATTTTCAAAATTCTGCATCTTGAGGGCAATATTCTGACATTCTCTTCTTGTTTGCAGATTCTTTCTCGCACGAGTGCTCTTTAACATGACTCGGCAGCACACATTATCCTACTCCTGAAGCATCAAATATGTAAACAGCTACCTCTATCAGGTAAAGTAGAAATACTTGCTTTTAAAGGTACCAAAGCAGAATGACATTTCCCGCAGTTAACTCTGCTGCTTTCAAGCCAGTGGCTTTTTATTTATCCATATTAAATGTTTATAAGGTCATCCAGTTGTCCAACAAGCAAATGGCATGGATGGGTTTAGAAATATGAAAACAAACCAGAAATTAAAAGGTTTTAAAATAAAAACAAACAAACCTGAAGTGTGACATAAAACATAAAAAGGTTGGAAGGACTGCTACATTTTAAAGTTCATCCAGCTACTTCTTAATGTGTTAAAACCAATAATGCTGAGAAGTTCTTTTTCCCTTTATGGTACATCTTTATTAATTATTTGTTTACCGTCTGCTTTGCTAAATATTCATTAAGTGGCTTGACACAAACTTTGATCTCTTAAGACTCATTCCTCTCATGTACATTACTAGTGGCCTCCCTTGTCAGATTTGATGCATTTTTTTAAAAAAAAAATCACTAAATCAGTGGTGGACAACTTATGACCTCCCATAGGTTGTTAAACTGAAGTCCAAAATTGGCTATGCCAGCTATGTCTGTTGGGAGTTTCCATCCAACAACATTAGCCCAAACCTGATTTAAATGCTAAATACGAGTTGACTATGTCTTTATCTGAAATGCTTGGGGGCAGAAGTGTTTTGGATTTCAGATTTTTAAATGCCTGTTGCACAGACATACAGAATGTTAGGGCCTCCTGGTGGTGCCATGGGTTAAACCGCTGAGGTGCTAAACTTGCTGACCAAATGGTTGGTTTGAATCTGGGGAGCGGGATACACTCCCACTGTTAGCCCCAGCTTCTGCCAACCTAGCAGTTTGAAAACATGCAAATGTGAGTAGATCAATAGGTACTGCTTCTGCGGGGAGGTAACAACGCTCCATGCAGTCCCCTGCTTCTGCAGGGAGATAACAGTGCTCCATGGTTATGACCTTGGAAGTGTCTATGGACATCGTTGGCCCTATGGCTTAGAAATGGAGATGAGCACCACCCCCAGAGTTGGACATGACTAGACTTAATGTTAGGAGAAACCTTTACCTTTTACAGAATGATATACTTTAGAGATTAGTCCAAATTCTAAACATGAAATTCATTTATATTTTATATACACCGTATAGTCAGGAGTCAGTTTTGTGTACAATATTTTTGATAATTGTGTGCATGAAACAAAGTTTGTGTACATTGAAAATCAGAAAGCAAAGGTGCCATTATCTCAGTCACTACCTCATGTATTTGTGATTTTGAATTCCAGATGAGGGGTTCTCAATCTATGTTATTTAAATTCCACTTTGAGTAAGACTTAGAGCTTAACATAGAGCAACAGCACGAGCCTATTCTAATTTGGAAGGAATGCTTCAAGGAAAGAAATGGTTACTTTTGCCATGGACACAGTAGTTGATATATCTATGGGTAATTTGAAGCAAAGCAGTATTCCTGCTATGGTTGGCATTGTGTTAATTGTTGATATTGTAGGTGCTCTTTGCTTGCTATAAATGAGTATTAATTTTTTGGCTCTCTTAGTTGCTTAATGACTGCTTTGTTAGAATCCCTGGTTTGTAGTAATTCAGATATGGATATATATTTGTAATGTAAAGTATGGGATGCAGAAGATCAGTAACATCATTAAGCTTCCCCATTTCCTAATTAGTGGTTGTCTCCAATTATTTGACCTTGGTGATTTAGTTTTTTAAAAAGGTCAAATTAACAAATGAACGTTCACTTGCCATTCTTGTGAATGACTTAACCATTCCAGAGTGCCACCGAAATGCTAAGAAGTACCAATATGCAGGAACTATTGTTCAGTGGCAGGTAAAACCCATCAATGAATCCAGTGTTGTTATTGTCCACCACTCGTCCTTGTGTAGTAATTTCCTTCTCTTGAAGTCCTGGTATTGCAAACAAGAAGACCTAGAGAGAATGATACAGCTGCATGGTTATGGCTAAGTGTGTGTGTGTGTGTGTGTGTGTGTGTGTGGAGAGAGGAGGATAAAGAAAAATAAGGGGGAAATGTGCATGCTGGTTTGGACAAGCACAGGTAAGAAGTGATTCTGTGTAGAAGACTGGCCATGGAAATTTGCATTAACAAAATTCCAACATCTATGTAAAAATGAAAGTGATAGTACTAATGACAGTATATAAACAACATGACTGACACAAGACATCAGGATGATGTAATGAAGTCAACAGTCCTTCAAATAGCCTTGCCTTGGATCTCACCTTGACAGAACAGGGTATATACATTCAATAAATAACATCTGTAACAATGCATAACTTCCTGGACCCTTCCCTTTATAGCAAACATTAAACCACCTCCATAGGTCCCACTGAATTTCTAACTGAATATCTACCTGAGGCTGAAAGTAATTGAGTGGGAAAAGGAACAGAATAGTCCCCTATTATTTACAGAACACACTTTCTCTCTGTGTGTGTATATATATAAATTCTGAATGAATTTCTGCCACTTTCCTTGCTTCCTAAGCTTCACAATGCCATTTTAATTACTGTGCTTTACCAGGAAAATGGCTCTAGCTGAGAGAGTGAATGTCTAGGCTGCAGGGTAAATAAGACTGAGCCTTTGTAATCTTTGCTCCCTTCCCAACATGCCTACCCTTCCTACTGTGAACACAGGGGAGCATGCTGGGTTAGTGAGAGCAGATTTACATATGTCAGCATGGAATGCTTGCTGCTGTTTTGGCTAACTGTTTATTTATGCACTATACATTAATATTGCTCCTCAGGAAAACAGTTTCTGGGTATACTCGTACATAAGATTGGTGCAGACTGAAGAACTTCAAAAGTGTGTATAACTTTCACATAACAAAATGTCTGTGTTGGAGGGGCCGAATTGACTTGCCTCCCTTAAATGCCTTTGGAAAAGGATATAATACATTCAAGAACAGAATGTCATACTGAATGGGCACCAGTGTAGGGGCACAGGCTCGCCAGCACTCCAAAAGCACAAACGTAAGAGTTCCCTGAAAGGCCCAAGTAGCAGTGCAAGGAGGAAGCATAAGTTGGATTCTTACTACAGAAGCTTTTATTGTGGGCCTAGCAGTAACAACAAACATGCATACAGGAATGCAATCAAAGGTTTTGTCACACCCCCAAATGAGGTTGCAAAGCTTTTATCACTTTGCCAGTAAATTGAAAACATATTGACAGTAAATTGAAAACATTTGACAGTAAATCAAAAACAACCATTTTGTTGGACTAAGCTGGCTATATAAATGCTCATTGGTTCTTTATGATGTTAACAGCCAGGAAGGCACACATGGGACCTTGACAAAGGCACAACTATAGTCTATTGTTCTCTGACCCTGACTATCTTAATGAATCAGTCTTATCTGTTCTTCTGTTGCAAGCATGACTCCAAAATGACTGGGAAACTTAGGGAGTACTAGTAGCTAGCCACTGGCTAGCTAGTAGGCATGAGAAAAAAGTTATGAAAATAAAAAGAAATCAGAAGGGATTCGTATGTATGGGACTTTCAAGTTTATACGGATCGCAAGGCCAATCCCGGAAGTGGACTTTCTTTTTCGCACTCCCTGGGCCCAAAATTTCATTAGATTATTAAATATTTCGGATGCCCACCCAACAGGAAAATTTCCCCCTCCAAAATAGCTTTGCAGACATAACTCACAGTCAAATCGGGGCCTTTCCATGCTTGAAGCCTAATTAGAGTGAAAGGCCTCCTCCAGGAAGTGAAAAAGGAGCCGGAAACCATAGAGAGATCCAGATCGGGACTCCTAGAGGGGCTGGAGGACTGACGAAAAAAGCGATTTAAACACCCAGGAAGGGGGTTTAGATAGAAGGACATAAGAACTGCTGAGAGAAGGGCAGCAGGAGTGAAAAGAGCACGGAGAGGAGAAGGAAGAGTTCAGAATCAAGAAAAGCCTTAGAGTTCAAACGGAGGTCCTAGACTGCTATGGTAAAACTGGATGGGAAAAAGCTGGAGTGAGGAGAACTCTACAGATTAGCAAGGCCTGCACCAGAGGTATTTAATAATATTAATAATAATATATTAATGCATTATATCTCCCTGCAAGGAAACCAAGGGAAATGTTGCCCCTTGATTTGCCTGTGCTTAAAACAGTATCAGTCCTGTTTCCCTGCTTTGCCTACTTTAGAACTACTAACGAATTTTGTTAGTAATTATGTTACATTTTAGAAATTTTTGGAATTTTTTTGTAAGTCTTTCTGTTACTAATTAAAAAAATCCCCCCCCCCCTTAGATTTTCGATTCCCTATTTTTGGGTTCGAAACCATGCCTACTAGCTAGTTTTGTCCTGATGTACTTTTATCTTTGAAAAGTAACTTCCACTCTGCAGCAACATTTTCTCAAACCATCAGTGTTTTCTGCAAACAAAGGCCCTCTGCAAAAACTGGCCAATATGGCAATAAATCAGAACATATGGGCATTGGAAACATCACTGAAAATTCCCTTTAAAACTATGTCTCCCTCAATGCCCACAAACTCAAAATAAATCCATCAAAGACGGAGATCTTATGGCCGGGCCGCCCAGAACCACCTTTCCCACTACCCCCCTTTGAAGGGGAACCATTGATTCCGTCCCCCTCAGTAAAGAGCCTTGGTGTTATCCTGGACTCCAAATTGTCGATGGAGGCCCAGGTTGCCTCCACGAGCAAAAGGGCCTTCTTCCACCTGCGCCAAGCGAGACAACTGGCGCCCTACCTCCCGACGGACGCGCTAGCTACAGTAATCCATGCCACGGTTACATCACGGCTGGATTACTGTAACGCCTTATATGTGGGTCTGCCCGGTCACTAACCCGCAGGATCTAGATTGTGCAGAACGCGGCCGCCAGGCTTCTCACAGGAACATCGATGAGATGCCACATTACACCATCCCTGCAGCGCCTGCACTGGCTGCCCGTTGAGTATAGAGCCTTACATAAGACCTTGACCTTGGCTTTCAAAGCCCTACGGGGCCGGGGCCCAACATACTTAAAGGACCGCTTGCTGATGCCTGCCTATTCAAGGACACCGCGGCCGGCAAACAAGAACCTCCTTTGCGTCCCGGGCGTGAAAGAGGCCCACCTGGAGGCCACGAGACGGAGATCGTTCTCCATTGTGGCCCCCGTTCTCTGGAACTCGATGCCACCGGACCAGAGAGCCTCCCTCGACCTGCCCCAGTTCCTGACCGCTCTAAAGACCTGGCTATTTAGGAAAGCCCATGGCTAATGCAGAACCAGGAACTCAACTACCTGAGCCTGGCCCTTGCATTTAACCCTAAATATTTTAATCTAATTTTTAATATTTTTAATATTTTTAATTGTTGAATTGCTATGTGTAAGTCGCCCGGAGCACTAACGTGGAGGGCGACTCAGAAATAATAAAGTCAGTCAGTCAGTCAGTCAGTCAATACTTCTATACACATCACAGTATTAACATGTGATATGTAAAGCCTCAACTGATTTACTTATTAAGTTGATTTTAATTACTAAAAGTAGTATTCAAAGTGTTGTTGAAAGCTTTCATGGCCAGAATCACTGGATTCCAACATACTTCACAACCTCTGAGGATGCCTGCCATAGATTTGGACTAAATGTCAGGAGAGAATGCTTCTGGAACATGGCCTGGAAAACTCATAGCAACCCAGTATTCAAAACAGTGGCTGATACCAAAAACAATCAATTACAATTGAAACATAAAAATGAGTAAATGCATAAGAACAGAGAGATAAACAGAAACAACCATCCCTTCATTTCGACTCCAGCTGGAATTTCTGAACAAAAAGTCTTTGCTAGTAGATGAACTGAAGAGAGGAACCCACGCAGCCTTCATTGGCAAGAAATTCCAAAGTGTAATAGCAACCATTGAGAATCTCCTTTTCCAGATTGCCACCAAATATGATTTCTATTTGGGAATGAGAGTGATGGTGGTAACAGCCACTGACTTACATGGGTTTTAAAACAAATTAGATGAATTCATGAATTATAGGGCTATTACTGATGGTGCTTGTAGTTCCTATATCAGATGGGTGCATCTGTACTGTAGAGCTAAAGCAGTTTGACATCACCTTAACTGCCATGGCTCTGTGCTATGGAATCCTGAGGTTTGTAGCTTGGTGAGGCACTAGCATTCTTTAGTAGAAACATGTTAAAGTGGCGTTGAACTGCATTAATTCTATAGTGTACATGCTCTCAGTGTGGCATTGAATCTGCTCCGGTTTTGATCAAAAATATAAAGGCTGTTTGAGTCAGAGCTGGTGATGGGGAAGCCAGGCCACATACTGGAGCACAGCAGCCTGGAAGGGAGGTTGCAACCTAGTTGTGTCACATACATTTTGTAGGAAGGGTGGACAGCACAATGGTCTCAGATTACACATAAAAAGCTGCAGATGTCTATTTCTTGTTGTTCTGAGTTGCAATCCCTCTTCATGCTTTCAGCTATACAGATTCAGGCTGGAGACTGCCCCAAAATGAGTGACCAAATTGGCAAGAGGTCTGGGAGTGAAGGTCTAAACCATCCCAGAACCTTTCCAGCATTCTCTACTCTTGACCAGTTCTGGTATATGTGGTCAGTGTAGATCTGCCATAGGACACAGACCAATAGATTCAAACTGCAGTAAAAGCAATTCCACCTAAACATTAAGAAGAACTCTCTGATGGCAAGAGCTATTCAACAGTTGATTATGCTACCTCTGGAGCATGGTGAAGTCTCCTTCTTTGGAAGTTTTAAAACTGAGACCATATGGTCATTTGTTGGGAGTGCTTTGACTGTGTATTCCTGCACGGCAGGGAGTTGGACAGAATAGCCCTTGTGGTCTCTTTATACTCTAAGTAGTCTCTTCCTTCTCTTGTGGTTTCTTACAACTCTAGGTTTCTATAAAATGAGTAATTTTTGAGTTGGTCAACACAAAGCCCACCTCAATTCTTCGGTCTCCAGAGTCCTGGCTTCTTACAAAATTTGTGATCTCATGGGTGTCTGCAAGTCTCCCGAGAGAGTTTCCTTTCGCAAGATTTGAAGTTGGCTATACGTAGGACTGTCTCATATGTATCATCCAGACTTTTTTTATTTAAAAAATTACATTAAGCATCATATCTAGTTAAAAAATAACATAAACTTCAAAATAAAGTTGTTTAACTATAGCAAGATAAACAAACTCATTAGCTCTATAAGCAAAAGAAGAGACAGAGAAGAAAAGAAAGAAAAACTAGACTGATCGATTTTCTACTTGCAAAGTAGAACATAATTAACCACTGCTTTTATATACAAATGCATCTTTCAATTATTTGTGAGATAGAGATGGCTTTTGAAATCCACAAGATATTTTATTTTCACTCCCTCTCAAAAGTGTATCATCCAGTCTTGAAATAACAGAGCAAAAATTATATTTCCCCATGTTGCTTTTGATTTACTGATAATCCAGTATGGTGTTCTCAAATTTTCTTCTCACTGGAGCACAAAACCAGTCTCAGCTGCCCTGTTTAGAAACAACCACAAACAAATGTTGTTCTGAAAAAATCCTGAAGTATAAGAATTCTAATCAGTACTGGATTCTTGTCAGGATTTCTCAATGCTTAAATAAATGTTTTTCAACCATTTTAAAATACTGTTAAATATTATTTGTATTCTTATTTTATAACGTTGCTGACCTTTTTTATATTATGCTATTCTAACTTCATTCTAATAAACGGATGCATGTGCAAACTCTTTAATAAACAAACAAACACACTTTATACATTTGTATTTGTCTGGGTTTAGTTGTGTGTGCATTTGCCCAGACATACCGATTTATGAGTCATCTTTGGTGATCTCTTTTTCTCTTGTTATGAAAAAGCTGGTTTAACCACTTAAAAAAGAAACCTAGATTTTAACAAGTGCACAAAACATACTCTGAACAGTATAGATCTGAACAGGACAGCAAATAATTCCTCTGAAAGTTACTTGTTCTACTTTAATACTGTTTCTGGTCAGATACAACAAATCTTACAAAGCTTAGACTAGCACTACTCAGTGTTGGTATATTGATTGATGCTAGTCCATGAGCTATCAGCTACTGATCATTGGAGAGTTTTTAGATTTGAAAGTAAGAAACTGTAAGCAATAAACACAGATATAATATTGGGAAATGGATGGAAGAAAATTGCCAACTCCTCACATCAGTTAACTTAAAAAGCACTTGTTTAGACAAGAAGACCATAGATACAGGGAAATAAGTACCATAAATATGACTGACAATATTTTGTTACAGATTGGGCAGGGAGTATAGTATGTAGTAAAACATGTGTTACTGGGAATAATGAGATGGGGAATACTAGGCAAAACACCTTCTCAGATTTCTCAAATGTGAGCAAGAGATGAGACTGAAATTTGACAGTTAATAAACCTTTCTAACAGGTGCACTGGGTAAGTTATTTTTGGTTCTCATGCTCCATGTGAACACCTACCCTGGGCAGCCATTCTTGAGCCCTGCTCCTTCTTCCTGGGGTGGAATGGGAAACTAGTCATGAAAAGTAAATCCTTTACTATTCCAAAATCAATTTTCAGTGCAAGTCAGCACTTGCAGAGTTAAATAAACCAACCCAGAATGTGTAACTTGGAAAACTAACATTATTGATGACTACTGAATTCAATCAATAAAGATGCCAGACTATTATTTATTAAAAACAACAAGAAGGATGTTGAGAGAGAACACTGGTTGTGATTCCATCAGAGTTATTCATTGTTCAAACCTGTGTTCCTCTTTGAAAAAGATTAAGGTTTTATTCCCTATGTTACAATGCTCGGGAATGATAGCGGATAGTATAATAACAGAGGAATACTGATATTATAAGAGGCAACTATTTTTATTTTTTAAAGAATTTATATTGAATATAAAAATTCCAGTGAATCACTTTTTTCCTCAAGCTGTATGATACTGTTTTGTCAAATCATTTTCAGCATTTACTTCAAATGTAAAGCTTGATTTAGCAAGTTTTACCAAATGAGGAAAGTATAGGGCATCTTCAGAAATGGCAGAAGTAATTATATGGAATTATAAAAAGTCAGATGGCCCTAGGCTACGCTGGGCAACAATGAAGCATTTCCTCAGCAAACACTAGATGTTTGATCAGTATCCAGATTTTAACAAGGGTCACATTTTTATATTTAGCAAAGGCTAAAAGACTGTCTCTCCTTCTACACATTGTATCACTCCCATTTAATGTCATAGTCAGAGCTCTTTAATCACTGTCTTCCCAATCTGATTATCCACAGAAGATAGAACTTGTTTTTCTGCATGGTTTTCCTCTCTTCCATAGAACCCAGGTTCTTGATTTCATTAGTTACCTCTGCTATCTCTGCTATCAATGTTTTTATGGATTGAATATTGTTTTAACTTGGAATGACTGTGTATGATGCTGTTGAAACTGTATTTTAATGTATCTTAATGTATTTTAATTGTTGTGGGGTATTGGGGTTTTATGCTGTTGTGATGTGGGCATCGAATTGTGCCGTATCTGTAAGCATCCCCCCTTTGAGAAGAGCAGAAATAAATACATAAATATCTCATCTTTCAGGCACTGTATGTCTGCCAGCAGTTCTGACTTTCGTCAACTGATATTCTCAAGTTCCTGACACTCCTCAGGAGTCAGATCGCTGAGCATGATGTCTGCAATGTTCCTGATTAATCACATATCATCATTCACATGCATACATGTGAAAATATGGATATGGGGGTGTAGGCATGAAAAAATACTTTCTCTAGAGATAGCAAAGTGATGAATGCAGTTTGATACACACACAGAGAGAGCATACATGGGGAGAAGCAAAACAAATGGCAGACTTCATTTTTTTAAAAGTGAAAAATGGGTGCTGACTGACTAGTATGTAAATGGGAAATGGAAGAAGACTGTATAGGTAGAATTAATCCCATGTTTAATTATCAAGGGAATCAATGAATAATGAATAATTTTAACAATTTTCTTCTCTATCACTTTTCAGGTTTTATTCTGTGCAAATATCACACGTTGTTTTTTGTGCATAATGCAGCATTTTCAGCACAAAGAACAGTGTTTTCTGCATTTTATTTCATGTGCATAACAGTCTTGTGTAGAAAGAACTGTATCATTTGCATTTTATTTCATACACAGAATATTCTGTGCAGAAAACAGCATTTCTGTTTTCTATTGAAGTGCTTTTTATGTAAAACAACCACATGCAAATGTTGCACAGGTCAATCCCTGAACTGCAAAGATTGCTGGGGCCATATTTTTCAACCATTTAAACAAAATGAATGAAATAAAACCAGCAGAACATGACAAATCTTCAAGGGGGAACAAGACAAGGTTGCCCTCTATCACCAATTTTGTTTGCCATGGTGATAGAATTATTTGCAAATGTCATTAGGAAATATAAGAACTTAGAAGGGTAGGAATAAAGGAAAAGCAGAAGGTGAGCTTATTTGCTGATGATACATTGTTATTTATTAAAAATATAGTAGGTAAAATGGATAAAATAAAAGATCATTAAGAGATATTTGGGAAAACAATGGGTCTACAAGTTAACTGGAATAAATCAGAAATGATGCTATTTAAATATACAAAGAAAGAAGAAAAAGACTTTATAGAACAGAGTAAAATGGGAATTAGAGTTAAGAATAATTTAAAATACTTGGGAGTAATAATAACAAAGGCCTTAAAAGAAATGGAAGAGGTAAATGTAGTAGCATTGAGAAAAGTAGTTCAAAAATTAATAGAGTATGAAAATATACATTTATCTTGGTTTAGAAAGATAGCATTAGTAAAAATGAAAATACTTCTGAAGATATATTTTGTACTTAGAATGTTGCCTCTTCAGATTACAGAATAAGAGCTAAATAGATGACAACAAATAATAAATAAATATTGTAATGGTAGTAAAAGAAATAGATTAAACAAACAGTTATGGTACAGATGTTTTTAAAGAGGGAGGATTAGCACTTAATATTAAAAAAATATTATGAAGCAAGCAGACTGAGATTGGTTATAGAAGGAATGATTAAAAAAGAGGGTGTAGATTGGCTAGGAAAGGATTAGGAAAAAGTGGAGAAAGAAATCTGGAATATATTTTTATAGAGTTTACAAGAAAAGAAACTAGGGAAATTAGAAACCCAATGTTGAGCAATATATTAGAAGTATGGAATAAATATAGGAGAATGTTAATAGCAGATGGTTAAGTAATTTAGCCCAATTGTAATGGAAAAGAAATTTCCAATTTTTTTAAAAAAAATTAGTGGATAAAAAGTTAAGGGGAAAAACTTAAAACAAAGTAGTGGATTGGATAAAGGATGGAATGAAGAAGGAAATGATTATGGAATAATTTAGAGAAATAACATTGACATGGTTCCATTGCATACAATTAGAACAATGGTTTAAAAACTGGATAAAAAGAATAAAAAACAAAAGTACGCTTAACCAATTCAAATAAGTAGTACAAAATGGAAGGGCTGTAGAGGAGCATGAAAATTTGAAAGGCATAACTAGCAAAGTATATAAGATAATAATTTTAATGAAGGAAGGAAAAACAAAAAACATCCTCAAGGAGGTCTGGGAAGGAGATTTAGGGATAAAAATAAATGAAACAGAGTGAAAACAATTATGGAGACAAAGACATCTGAAGAATTTATCATGATTATGTCTGCTCAGCCCTGTTTATAGAAACCACATGATGGTAGAATGTGGTAGATGCACTCTACTTCCTGTTTGTTACATGGGCAGAGCCTTTCATTTTATGGAGTACCTGCAAATCTCCCACGCAGCAATTCAGACGGGAGCACATTTCACCTTGCTTTGGAAAATAGGCAGCAATATTTAGCCACCATTAAGCTCTTTAGATAGTTTGCTGCATGAAAAGGCCCAACATAATGTATGGACAGGGCACTAGGAGAGCAGGATACATAAGAGCGAGAGCGCAGCTCACAAAAGGCAATGTCCCACAGTCTCTGTTTGATTGATTTGAGAGCCATGTCAAAACCCAGATGAATTAGGAGGGATGCGGAAAGGCCAATGGAGGCAGCTTTCTTTGAAATGATCTTGGACCAACCGCTTATATACTCATCCTGAGCTAAGTGGTGCATCAAACCGGACCCTAAACTAAAAACTCTGATCTTGATCCAATATTTAAGTGCCCACCACCAGGCTCTTATTGACAGAGGTGCTTCACGGGATTAAAGTAGTAAGACACAGGATGGTACACACCTGGGGAGCTGGAAAAGGGCCCTCAAGAACTGTGTTTGCTGTTGGTCTATTTTTGATGTTAGGCCCCTAATCCAGATGCTGGAAGCATACAGCAGCTCAGAAGCTATCTTGGCGTTGAAGACTTTGGTTGCCAAAGGTATAAACTGCTCCCCTTTAGTAGCAGTAAAACGCAGAATGGCATATGGTGGCAATGTAAATATGTAAATATTAATGTTGGGGGAAACTATTTAGAGAAATAGAGGATATAATGAACATTAAAACAGAAAGAAGTCCTAGTACAGCTTTATTATCATTATATAATAATAAACAATTGAAAAAAGAGGATAAAGATGTGACAAACTTATTAACAATAACAAGACTGCTTATAGCAAGGAATTGGAAAAGAGGAAAAAAACAAATAGAGGAGTGGTAGAAGGAAGTATGGAAATCGGCAATAAATGATAAGCTGACATGTATATTAAAAGTTTAAAGAGGTATATGGAAACAAAGTGATTTTGATGATGTATGGAGAAAAATTATTGAAAAAGGATTTAAAAAGAAAGAAGGAAAGTTACCTCCACAGGAAGAACTGAAATTTTTAACAGATGATATGTAAAAGCTGTGGCTTGGAAAAGGGGGGAGAGCACAGTGGTGAGAAATAGATAATATGTATAAGCAGAAAAATAACAATAGATGTCAAAAGTTAAAGTATGATAGGTTGTATTGAATAATATGAATCTGCTGTAAAATAAGCAATTTATAACAAATGCATTGAACTATGATTAAAAAATTAAATATCTTCCGGGGCGGGGGGGGGGATTAAGGTTATAGTCTAAAACCAGGTGCCAGTCCCATCTAGAAAAAAAACCATTGAGTGTTAAATCAACACTTATATAGATCCCACTGATTGCAGGTGTCTTCTGAGTTGGATTTTATGTCTGGGTCCTGTATTAGGATCCAGACACTTAGAACTGTCCGAGATATTTGCAAAATATAAGTAGAAATATGTCACAGGGAGAAACACATGTGACCTGCAAGCACATGTTATGTTGAACTGAAAATTACATCCATAGTGAATAGTAAGAAATGCTGGGAGTGGGCTGCACAGTTTACATACCTGCCCTATCATTTGCCATGTTTTTGTCTGTAAAGTGGCAAATACAGCCAAACAACTTGAAAAACTCACAGCAGCCCTGGCATGACTTTGTTTGTAAGGTGGCAAAACATATGTTATAGTAACAGCAGGTTTTTGAAACTGCTAACATCGACTTCTTTCTTTTGCTACAAGAGTTGCTTAACTAAATACTTTTGGGACTTCTTCCTCTCTCCTACATTGTTCATTCTGCTTGGAAATCACTTGCAGGATGAGTGATAAATAAATCATGCCATGTTGTATTTCTCATTATCTCATATTTCTATATTTTTGTGCTAGATAAATTGTTGAGTGCTGCAGAACATGATTAGGTGTATCTCCTTAATTAGATCAGTTGTATTCCATATAGATGATGTGGTTTCAATTCCCCTTTTCTCATGAATAACAATAAGTGATTTCCATGTTAATCGAAGTTCTGGCTCCTTTTTATTTTCCTCCACTGCCCCATGATTTATGTCAAACAAAATCATGAAAATAATTATCTTCAGGTTACATCAGCATTTATATGCTGACATTGTTTGGTTGTGTGTTTCTCTTTCTTCATATATATTGTGGGTAGAGTTTAACATACAAAAAGTATTTTCTTTTTTTAAAAAAAACCCTCACTTTCCCCCTGTATTTAACCATTTAATGGTTCATCTGTTTGTACTAGTTTCATACTTTATTGTTGCTTATGAGATGTATAAGACAGTTTAGTTTTGTCAGTGATATTTGAATACCCCCCAGGCACTACCCTGGCCATGGGTTGGGGCCCTGTTTGCACTTTATCCAGTTCCCCAGTTCTATGTGTCCCTGTTGGCCCAGCCCTCTTGTAGCTGTGCAGCAGGCCTTGAAAATAAATACCTCCAGGCCTCACCCTGACCATCAGACAGGATCATGCTTGCAATTTACCCACTCCCCTTAGTCTACTTTGTTATACTAGCCCAGCCCTCTCATAGTTGTTGAGGCCCAATCTGGAATTCTGGCCATTGGAAGCTGAACTTGCCTGATGGAAATTAGTACTGAAATGGTTTTTAATTTTAAATATGTACGACTGTTATATAGTATAATATCTATGTTTTGTAATTATTATTCCATATGTTTTTGTGCCAGTAATTGCTACCTATGTTGGAAACCGTCCTTATAGAGTGGTATACAAATAAAAGATGATGATTATGATTACCACCTGTCCTTTTGGCACATCCAGGGCACAATGCATTCATATTCAAAACAACTTTACAAAAGCAAACAATGGTATTTTATTTATTTATTTATTTATTTCCTGTCCTTCTCACCCCAGAGGGGATTTAGGACAGCTCACAACAAAGGCACAATTCAATGCATAAAACAACATATACATTAAAATCACAACATGAATACATATAAATTAAAACCGTTATTTAAAATCACACAATCTGAGAACATAAGTCATTTTTAGTTGTGTGAAAACAAAACAGTACCCTTCAGTAGTCACTACAGTGCCAGCATGTACACTGACACAATGAGCAAGTGTCCTAAAGGCCATAATGAGTTAAAGGTAGCTGAGGCTGGCTTAGTGTTCTACAGAAGAGCACTTTTACTAGTACCTTAAGGGAATAAAGATCCATTCAACTGAAATAATAATTTTATGTAGAACCCGGAAACATATTAGGTTTTCTGCATTCTTGGAAGCTGGATTTAGATCATGTTGACTGGGCAATTCCCTAACCATTTTTGAGCTTTAAGTGCCATACTCCAACAACAGCTGTGTCTGTAGAACCCAAGGGAAGATGAGCAGAAGGAAGGAAGGAGAGAGAGAATGAAAGAAAAAAAGGGAAGGAAGGAGAGAAAGAAAGGAGAGAAAGAGAGACGGGAGGTTGGCTACAGCAATGCATGGCAGATACAGCTAGTATATATATTTAAAACACAATATCAACTACTACATCTGATTACGTACAAAGATTATCTGTAAAATGAATTCTTGAGAGACAGCATGGTGTAGTGATCTGAGATTGAACTGCAACTCTGGAGACCAGGGTTTGAACCCCCCCATTCAGACATGGAAACAAGCTGGGTGATTTTGCATAAGTCATACTCTCTCAGCTTCAAATAAAGACATGGGCCACATAAACAGATCTTGCCAAGAAAACCCTGTGATAGGTTCACCTTAGAGTCACTATAACTTAAAAAGGGGGGGGGGGGACGGACTTGAAGGCACACAAGAAAATGCATTCTCTCAGACCTTGTGAATCTGACTCTGAAATGATAAGAAATGTCCATTTCTCATGTTCTAAATAGAGGGTCTTTTCCCTCATTGATTATGTGATTAATCATTTCCCTTAATTCATATAGTTTATTATTCATCGTTCCTCTGCTATTTTGTCACATTTAGCTTTGCAAATGTAGCAAAATAAGATACTTATGAAGAAGAAAAAGTCAGAAACTGCACCAGATGGTTTGCAGAAGATGGAATTAATCTGGTATACATTTCCCCATACTCTGAGAATCCATTGCTAAATTATGTATCTACTTGTCAGGATAATGGCTGCAATGGTTTCCATGGTAACTTACATTTCCTGTTATTAGTTTAAAGACTATAACATCCTTTGAAATACAACGTGGCTAGTAAAACATGAGTGTTAGCATCGAATTACCCTGCAAACATTTCCCCCCCTCCATGCTTTACATAGTCTCTCCACAGAGGGTACTCAACATGAGTTTCACATAAGGGACACATAGACATATTGATGGTACTAGCAGACTACAAATCATGAAGGAGGAATTCAACTTGTTGGGTAGGACTGAAATATCAGTCCGACTGTATTTAACAAGTGAGCTTGAATGAGTCCTGAAACTGAGCAGGAACACAAACAGACAATAAAAACAATAACTTTGGTCAAAGGATCTAGCAACTCACAGTCATTACTTTCAGTCCTATCTATTAGCAGCAATGGTCAAGATAGATAAAATTTATTTAAAGCTTGAGTATTTTGTAGATCTTCAGACTTGTGTAAAGAATGGCAAAGTACATGTGAGCATGTTTTCTAATGCATATGTGATAATCCTTATTCTGAGGTCTATGTGACCAGTACAGAATGTAGTAAGAATGTGCTTTGTGATGAGGATATTTCTCAGGATGTGGCACCATACATAGTCATAACATCTGGCTGTTGGCCCTGGACACCTAATATTACAATTACAACATTTCTAGCATAACACAATTGACAGAGCTCAGAAATCAATATTATAGGTCAGGGCTGCTCACAACGTCAATCGTGATTGACCAGTCGATCGCGGACCCAGAACTGGTTGATTGCAGCCGGATTTCAAAGGGGTGCTTCTGCTCCGCGTGTAGTGCGCATCTTCCTCTGGGCTTCCTCAGGCTGCCCCTGACATGTCTCCCCCGCCTCCATCCTCAGAGCTGACTGCTGCCGTTGCACTATGGCCTGAGGAGGAGGAAGGGAGAAGAAGGAGGGCAGCAGAGGGAAGGAGGGGGCTGGTGCCCAGCCCGCGCATGCGCATTTGGAGCCATGAGGGAGCAGCTTGCCAGCTGTTGTGCCCCAGGGTGTTACAGTATATGGAGTTTAGCTAAGTAATTGTAGGATCTTCTTGTTTGAATGTGTGTGTTGAGGAGAAACACCTGGACAATGAAGCAATTAAGCTTGAGCATTGAGTATATCATGAGGAGGGTTTTTCCTTGATCCTGTGTGTGAAGAAGGAGATCATGAAGACTGCCATGGATCTACCACAGGACTTGTCCTGGACCATTTAACAAAGGACTTCTTACACCATCGAAGATGCAGATTATGCATGATTATAATGCATTGGACTTTGAGTAAGATATCTGCAATGGACTATGTTTAATTTGTAATGCTGGTTTTGTTAAAGCTGCTTACTTAAGAGTAAAGTTTTATTTTTCATTTACTCTGGCTCTGTGTGATTTAGCAGAGGTCTAAAACTGGAAAGACTACTGAGCTTCCGCACAGACTGACAAACTGCAACAGGTTATGGGCCCAGACTGTACAGTCTGTCCAGTTGCATAGTTGGACTATATATATTTTTTTTTGTTCCAGTTTTTGAAAGACAATTTTGTTTTGCATTGTGTGTTTGGTGGCAAAACAAGAAGATGGATTCTGGAGTGAATATGTCTTTCCCTATGGCCAGATTAAATGGCAATAACTATTCCATTTGGAAAGTCAGAATGGAAAGTTATTTGAGGAGAGAATCCTTATGGGAATGTACAGAGAATCCAGTGCAGCAACCAGCTTCAGCAGAGCAGCTGAGGGCTCAGGAACGAGCAAGGTCTAATCTGATATTGGGGGTCGACGATGAACAACTGGTTCATATATGCAGCTTGCCAACTCCCAATGCCATCTGGGTAAGACTCAGAGAAGTATATGCTTCCAGTTCGGCAGCAACAGTGGCTGTGCTGGCGAGACGACTCTACAGGAAGAGACTGGAGAAGAATGAGAGTCTGAGAGACCATTTGCAAGTTTTGCAGAATTTGTTCTTGCAATTGGAGGAGAGAGACTTTCATCTCACAGAAGCAAACAAATGTTTTATTGTGCTTTCATCCATGGATGATTCGTTTGATGGGATAGTGAATTCTCTAGAGTCACTTCCACAAGCACAATTGAACCTCCAATATATTTGTGCTAGACTTCTAGCTGACTGGGAGAGACGGAAGGATCGTTGCCTGGAGTCTGCAAATACAGCAGGGCATTCTCAAGGAAAGCAGTCAGCCAGAGTTGCACTCGAGGAGGAGAAAGAGAGAGTATGTGTGGTGAGAAAGTGCTTCACTTGTGGATCTCCAAATCATTTAAAGAGAAATTGCCCAAAGCAGCAGAAGAAGCAAGGAGGGAAGAAGATGAACCAGAGGAGCAGTTCTTCGCATGTAAGAATAGTGAAGTCCCAAAAGAGTCCAGCAGATGAGGACATATTTTATGTGGACTCTGGATGTTCACAACATATAGTGAACAACAAAAATTTAATTTGTAATACTGTGAAACCTGAATGTTCAAATGTTACCCTTGCAGATGGAAAACAGTACAAAGTACACAGTCAAGGGGAAGTTTATGTTAAGCATTTGGATAGAACATTAAGGAATGTATTTTTAGTTCCAGAGCTTGACTATAACTTATTATCTGTTGGAAAACTTGATAAAGAAGGTTATGAAGTTAATTTTTTCTGGAGGAAAAGTCAGGATTTTGAAAGGGAATGAGTTATGTGGAACTGGAGTATTACAGGGGGATTTGTATGTGTTAACCTCAAGAGGTAATACAGGTGATGTAAATATGATCAGTAAGAATTACACAAGGAATGTATTCATGATTTACACAGAGCATTAGGTCACCCTAGTTTCAAAGTGTTGTATAAAATGCCAGGGTTTAGTGAAGGTATTAAGTTGAAAGATTGCAAGAAGTTTCTTGATTGCAATGTATGCAAGAAAACCAAAGCACAGTCAGCTCCAATAAGTAAGAAAAGTTTAAGAAACTCAGAGGAGATTTTTCAATTGGTACATGCTGATTTAATTGGGCCTTTTCAACCAAGTAAAGGCGGGGCTTGTTATATTCTGTGTTTATTAGATGACCATTCTTGTTTTTCTTGGTGTTTTTTTGTTGAAACAGAAGAATGAAGTTTTTGATATTTTCAAAAATTGGGTGGCATATGTGAAGAGGCAATTTGGAGTGGGATTAAAAGCTCTTCAAACAGATAGAGGAGGAGAGTTTACCTCACACAGTTTGGAACGTTTTCTGAAACGAGGGGATAAAGCACAGACTCACATGTGCTTATCAAAGTGCAGAAAATGGAAAGATTGAAAGATTTGTAAGGAAAGTCCAAACAGTCAAAGATTCTTTGTTAGAAGATTCTGGATTACCTAAAAACCTTTGGGGAGAAGCAGTATTGACTGCATGTTATTTGATTAATAGACTCTGGTGTGAGCCTATCCAGAACACGCCTTATTTTATGTTATATGGCAAGAAACCCCCATTAGGACATTTACGAATTTTCGGAGCACAGGCATGGGTATTCATTCCAAAACAATTAAGAAGGAAGGGACAAGATAAAGCCAGGAGATTAACAATGGTTGGATATGCGCAGGGAGCAAAAGCTTGGAGATTTTTAGATAAAGAAGGAAACATTGTTATATCTAGATCTGCGAATTTTGCATGTAGCCAGAACTGGGACAAGATTCATGCTAATCAGGAAGTTTTCTTTCCTATTTCAAAAGAGGAAACTTGTGAGCAAGGTAGATCAACCACAGAGCAGGAAAGTGCTGCTTCACCTCAACTCATAAGTAAACCTATAATTAAGAAATTTAAGAGGCCTAGATCCTCAGATGAGGATGATGAGGTGAATGAAGATCCTGAGGAAGGAGCCAGTAAGAACATTACACTCAGGAGGAGTGAGAGAACCAGAAAGAAACCTGACTGGTTCACAGTACAACATGTTAGAGTGTGTTTGGTTAATCATGAGCCTCAGAGTTATGAAGAAATAGAAAGTTTGCCACATGGGGAGAAAGAAAAATGGTTAGAAGCTATAGATGAAGAGCTGAAAAGCATGGAAAGATTAAATGTGTATGAGCATGCAAATTTACCAGGTGGAAGTAATCCGGTTGACACAAAATGGATTTTTAAACAAAAGATTGATGCTGATGGTCAAATACGGTACAAAGCGCGTCTGGTTGCTAGAGGTTTACTCAGATTAAGGACATAGATTACACAGAAGTGTATTCACCCACAGTTAGTCCTAATTCTGTAAGATTACTGTTAACTCTAGCAGCATGTTTAAATTTAAAGGTGTATCATTTTGACATAAGTACAGCATATCTGAATGCCAATCTGAAAGAAAACATATATATTGTACCACCACCAGGTTCGAAATATAGAGACACCAACGTATATTTTAAATTAAATCGCGCATTATACGGGCTTCGGCAGTCCGGGCTTGCCTGGAACGAATGTTTAAATGATGCATTAACCAAAATGGGTTTTGAAAGAAGCAGAGCTGATCCATGTGTGTATGTAAGAAATGTACAGCATGATTATCAAGTATTGTTTGTATATGTTGATGATTTATCATTTTTGGCTGAGAGTCAAGCAGAAGTTGACAAGTTTGCAGAAGAATTAAGCAAACATTTTGTGTTAAGAAACCTTGGTCCAATACAATATTTTCTTGGTGTACAGATTATGAGAACTGAACAAGGTTTTGTGTTAAGCCAAAAAGGAAAGATAATGCAAATTTTGGAAAGGCTAAATATGGAAGAATGTAAAGGGGTCCAATCACCCATGATATTAGGTTTTCAAAATGAAGTGGAAAATGCTGATAAATTTGAAGAGCAGGCATTATACAAAAGCATCATTGGTCAGTTATTGCACATATGTAATTACACTAGAGCAGACATTGCATTTGCTGTGAATTTTCTAAGCAGGTATTCAGCCAACCCATCCATTGATGCATGGAATGGACTAAAGAGAGTTGTGAGATATTTGAAGCAAACACAAGATTTTTGTTTGAAATTAAGTCCAGATGACTCACTATCCTTGCAGGTATATGCAGACAGTGATTTTGGCAATTGCACAGATAGAAAATCAACAACAGGGATTGTAGTTAAATTTTCTAATGCACTAATTGACTGGAAGTCAAAGAAGCAGGGTTATGTAGCTTTAAGTTCCAGTGAGGCTGAGTTTGGTGCAGTCAGTTTAGCATACACAGAAGTCTGTGTAATTAAACAACTATTAAAGGACTTACAGATACCTGTTGAAAATCCTACGGTGATATATGAGGATAATCAATCATGCATTGCAATGGCAACACAGGCCAGAGTGAAACAAAGGAGCAAGCATGTGGATATCAAGTACAGCTGTGTAAGAGATGCAGTAAAAATGGTGAAATTGATTTGGTATATTGTAATACAGATCTGAATTTGGCTGATGTATTGACAAAGCCACTGAGTGTACAGAAACATCAGAATGTTTTGAATGATCTGGGGATTTGTTGAATGTGCCATGTAATTGTGAATGTATTAGATGCTATGTATTATGTGTTTTTCCTCTACACACAAGGAGGAGTGTTACAGTATATGGAGTTTAGCTAAGTAATTGCAGGATCTTCTTGTTTGAATGTGTGTGTTGAGGAGAAACACCTGGACAATGAAGCAATTAAGCTTGAGCATTGAGTATATCATGAGGAGGGTTTTTCCTTGATCCTGTGTGTGAAGGAGATCATGAAGACTGCCATGGATCTACCACAGGACTTGTCCTGGACCATTTAACAAAGGACTTCTTACACCATCGAAGATGCAGATTATGCATGATTATAATGCATTGGACTGAGTAAGATATCTGCAATGGACTATGTTTAATTTGTAATGCTGGTTTTGTTAAAGCTGCTTACTTAAGAGTAAAGTTTTATTTTTCATTTACTCTGGCTCTGTGTGATTTAGCAGAGGTCTAAAACTGGAAAGACTACTGAGCTTCCGCACAGACTGACAAACTGCAACAGAGGGGAGGTGGATCCACCGGGGGCTGCCGTGGTGGAAGAGTCTATGAACCCGCAGGTCAAGGCCGTGGAGTTTGCCATCTGTGGGCCCATCGACCTCAAGGCTGGGGAGATCGAGAATGAGCTCCGGAAGGAAATCAAAAAGCCTTTCACAGAGGTCATCAAGGCCATTATTGGGGGTGCACACGCAATGGTTATAAAAGAAAAATAAATAAACAACAAGGAGGCTTTGGCAGCCATTTTCTGCCGAAGCCTAAGATCTGCGACTGTGAGGAGTTCATCTGCACAGCAGCTTTGATCAGCATTGAATGGCCTTGCAGCTTAAAGGTCTGTCTGCTTTCATTCTGCCTGTTTATATCTGTGGAATGATGTCAGGGTGGGAGAAGGAGCTCTTGTCTGAATGCATTTTTGAATGTTCCATTGGCCACATTGATCAGAATTGAATGGCCTTGCAGCTTCATAAGAACATAAGAACATAAGAAGAGCTATGCTGAATCGGACCTCAGCCCATCTAGTCCAGCATTCTGTATCACACAGTGGCCCACCAGTTGTACACGGGGATCTCGAGCAGAAGGGAGGGCAAAACCCTGACCTGCTCCCGACCCCCCACAACCAGTACCCAGGGAAATCCTGCCTACCTCAACCAACTCCGAGGTGGCACTTGAATGTCCTTTTCAGTAACTACCGATACACTTGGTATCCATGAATCTGTCTAATCCTGCCTTGAAGTTGTTCAGGCTGACAGCTGTCACAACCTCTTCTGGAAGTGAGTTCCATAACCCAATGACCCTCTGGGTGAAGAAATATTTCCCTTTATTAGTCCTAATTTTCCTACCTTGGAGCTTCAGGGTGTGCCCTCTAGTCCTAGTGTTTTGTGACAAAGAAAATAGTTTTTCTTTATTCACCTTTTCTATCCCATGCATGATTTTATACACTTCGATCAAGTCACCTCTTAAACGCCGTCTTTCAAAGCTGAAAAGACCAAGGCGTTGCAGCCTGATTTCATAAGGGAGCTGCTCCATCCCTTGGATCATTTTTGTTGCCCTTCTTTGTACCTTTTCCAGTTCCGTTATATCCTTCTTGAGGTGCGGAGACCAGAATTGTACACAGTACTCCAAATGTGGCCTCACCATAGATTTGTAGAGAGGCAATACAACATTTGCTGACCTATTTTCGATTCCCTTCCTGATCATGCCAAGCATAGAATTTGCTTTTTTCACTGCTGCAGCGCACTGGGTTGACATCTTCATTGAGCTGTCCACCAAAACCCCAAGATCCCTTTCCTGGTTTGTCTCGGAAAGCTTTGACCCCATCAATTTGTAGGTGTAGTTGGGGTTCTTTGCCCCTATGTGCATGACTTTACACTTGTTTAGGTTAAAATGCATTTGCCACTTCATTGCCCATTCACTCAATTTCGAGAGATCTTTCTGGAGCTCTTTACAATCAGTTTCATTTTTAACTACCCTGAACAATTTAGTGTTGTCTGCAAACTTTGCTACCTCAGAATTCACTCCTACATCCAGATCATTAATGAATAAATTAAAAAGTAACGGACCCAAAACTGAACCTTGGGGTACGCCACTTCTCACCTCTTTCCACCCAGAGAAATGTCCGTTTATTACCACCCTTTGTTTCCTACAGTTTAGCCAGGTTCCAATCCAGGACAAGACCTGCCCTCTGATTCCATGGCTGAAGAGCTTATTTAGGAGCCTTTGGTGAGGGACTTTGTCAAAAGCCTTTTGAAAGTCAAGGTAAACAATATCGACTGGGTCCCCTTTATCTATGTGTTTATTTACACCCTCAAAGAATTCTAACAAGTTAGTAAGACATGATTTGCCTTTGCAGAAACCATGTTGATTTTCTTTCAGCAATGCCTATTCTTCTATGTGCCTAGTAATTTTTCTTTAATAATGGTTTCCATCACTTTGCCTGGAACTGAGGTTAAACTGACTGGTCTATAATTTCCTGGATCACCTCTGGATCCTTTCTTGAAGATCGGTGTTACATTTGCAGTCCTCGGGTACAGTGCCTGATCTTAGAGAAAGGTTATAGATCTTAGCTAGAAGTTCAGCAATTTCACACTTGAGTTCCTTAAGAACTCTGGGGTGGATGCCGTCTGGACCTGGTGATTTGTTGACATTTAGTTTAGTAAGGCATATGAGAACATCCTCCTTGTTTATCTCTATCTGTTTTAATTCTTTTAATTCCCTCCCTGAAAAAACTGACTCAGCTGCAGGCATATGTTGTCTGTCCTCCTGTGTGAAAACTGAGGCAAAGAAGTCATTTAGCCGCTCAGCAATCTCCTTGTCTTCGCTGATTTTCCCTTTCTGCCATTGTCGTCGAGTGGCCCAACTGCTTTTCTAGTTGGGTTCCTGCTTCTGATGTACTTAAAGAAGTTTTTGTTGTTTTTTAAAATATTCTTTGCTATGTGTGCCTCAAAATCTCTCTTGGCTTTCCTGACTGTTGCTTTGCATTTAGTTTGCCAGAGCTTGTGTTCCTTTCTGTTCTCCTCGGTAGGAAGAGCCTTCCATTTCTTAAATGAGTTTTTCTTCTTTCCAATCACATCTTTTACTTCATTTGTAAGCCATACTGGTGTCCTTTTGGATATTCAATATAATATTATTTGAAGAATCATTGAATTTGTGATTTATTACATTGAACCCTTCTTTCTGTTGTTGTCCTTTGGACTTTCCATGCCTCTTTCTCTTTTATTGGAATGCATTTTAGTTCGGCCTGTTTTAAGGTATTTTTAAACAGTTTCCAAGCATTTTGGAGGGATTTGATTTTTTTACTGCTCCTTTTAGTTTGTTCTTTACAATTTTTCTCATTTTGGTGAAATTCCCTTTGTGAAAGCTTCAAGGTTTGTCTGCTTTCATTCTGCCTGTTTATATCTGTGGAATGATGTCAGGGTGGGAGAAGGAACTCTTGTCTGGATGCATTTTATGAAGTGTCTCTTATTTTTGTGAAAAATCACGTAAATGTCCCTTATTTCTTCTATCAAAATATGGGTAGGTAGATCATGTAGACTTGGTTTTTTTATAAGTAGCTCGCATGCTGGAAAAGTGTGAGCACCCGTTATAGGTAGACATCAGCTATTGTCAAAATGGGGTTGATCAGCCTCACTAAAGGAGATCAGTATATATCTGAATTTTTCATCCTTCTTTTACACCAATTCAATGCCACACAGACAGACAAAATCTTTCTTGAAGTGAAGTATTTCTTTACACCTTGAAGCTCCCATTCTTCCTCTAAAAGGCCAAGAACTATGGGTGACAGAGGTCCTAAAGGGATCCTGGTTTCTCTTAGGAAGCTCAACCCTTTGGGGAAATTTTTCAAAGGCTCTTTCACATTGGCATCTTCTACAGGTAGAAGATGTGCTCTGATATCTAAATGCCAAAGTATCTTCGGATAGGGGTCCCTTTCCTATGTGCTTCTTGAGATAAATTAAAATGTTTATTATTTATTTATTTGCCACACTTGTAATGTGCCCTTCTCATCCTCAAGGGGACTCAGGGCAGCCTCACAAAGGCTAAATTAAATTTATACACACACACACACACACACCTGCATTAAAATCAACCCAACTGAAAACATAAACATTAAAACATCAATTAAAATTACAAAACCCAGATTATATTCCAGGACCAATCAGAGTCATCATTCCATTATTTGTAGTCTTTTACTGTGCTGCTTAGCTTACTGACCAAAAGTTTGGTTCCACAGCCGTGGCTTTAGTTTTTCCCCCTGAAAGTCAGGAGGGAGGGGCCAATCTAATTTCACTAAGGAGGGAGTTCAATAGATGAGGGACCACCACTGAGAAGGCCATGTCTCTTGTCCCCACCAGTTATGGTTGTGAGAGGGTGGGACCGAGAGCAGGGGCTCCTCCAATGATCTTAGCCTCCAAGGTGGATCATAGAGGGAGATATCTTCGGACAAGTAAGCTGGGCCAGGACCGCTTTGGGTTTAAAAGAATATTCTTTGAAATAATAGTCCTCATCCCAAAAAGTCCTATTCTCTTGTAGACTTAAGTAGTACTTGTGTACAAAAGACCCTCCTTTCCTGTTTCTACAAATGAATAAAGCTAATAAAATATTGACACTTAATCATAAACAGCATTCTGACAATATGATTAATTTTCTACATTTCCTGATGTAGAATTCAGACATGACATTATTTAAAACATTTTCCTCAGAAGATCAAGGGAGAACCCTCAACTGGAACCTTGGTGGCTGACATTTGTTTTATTTTAAAGAGAAAATAATTGGGAAATTGTTCTTCTTCCCTTTCCTATTGGAAAGGGAGAAAGGTTAGATGAAGTTTGAGAGCCAAACAAACCTATCAAATGAAAAAAAAATCACTTATTGAGCCAAGAGGTTGATAAGGGTGCCCCTATACTGTGATTTGACAGCATTGAGCCATAGCCGTTAAAGTGGTGTCAAGCTGCTTCAGTTTGTTGTTTATTAGTTCAGCCGCTTCCAACTCTTCATGACCTCATGGACCAGACCACACCAGCTGTTGCCACCCCAGTTCCTTTCAAGGTCAAGCCAGTCACTTCAAGGATACTATCCATCCATCTTGTCCTTTGTCAGCCCCTCTTCCTTTTTCCTTCAATTTTCCCTAGCATCAGTATCTTTCCCAAGCTTTCCTGTCTTCTCATTATGTAGCTAAAGTACTTCATCTTTGCCTCCAATATTCTTCCCTCCAGTGAGCAGCCAGACATTATTTCCTGGAGTATGGATTGGTTTGATCTTCTTGCGATCCAAGGCACTCTCAGAATTTTCCTCTAACACCGCAATTCAAAAGCATCTATCTTCCTTCACTTGGCCTTCCTTATGGTTCAGCTCTCACACCCTTACGTTATTACCCACATGCAAATTCCCCCTCCACCTCACAATCCACTCATGTCACTCAATCTGCATATAATGGGGGGGCACACTTTGGAATGCCTGGTCTGCCCTAAAACACTTTTTGGTTCTCTGGGCTGTGAGGGAATACTCAGGCCAGCAGAGAAAGACATTGCCCCAACTATGTCTTTCATCCAAGAGTTTTATTTATTTTATTTATTTATTATTCCATCTTGTATTCCGCTCCTCCCTGCAGGCTCGGGGCGGATAACAGCATATAAAATAGGCTGGCATGTGACATCCATGCAGCCATACAATAAAACACAAGCATAAAAACGCGACATCATATCCCGAGACATAAAATAAAATACAGTAGCAAATAGCATTCCCTTGGGCCAGGGTACCAGTTACACAGGAGAATTACGCTGGGTTTGTTTGCCTAATCAAAGGCTAGTCTAAAAAGGGCGGTCTTGCAGGCCCTGCGGAATGGGATAAGCTCAGTGATAGCTCGGGCGTCATCCGGGAGGGAGTTCCAAAGTGCTGGGGCTGCCACAGAGAAGGCTCTTTGCCTGGTTGTGGACAAGTGGCAGGCGCAGACCGATGGTACCAGGAGCAAATTCAACTCCTCCGAACGTAGTGATCTCGGGGGAATGTACGGGGCAAGGCGGTCCCTCAGGTACGCAGGCCCTAGGCCGTGTAAGGCCTTAAAGGTTAGAACCATCACCTTGAAGGCAATTCGGTACTCAATGGGTAGCCAGTGCAACTGCCGGAGGATGGGCGTGATGTGCTCCCTTACTGACGTTCCCGCCAGCAAGTGAGCAGCGGCATTTTGTACCAGCTTGAGTTTCCGGATTGTCGACAAGGGAAGGCCAACGTAGAGGGCGTTACAGTAGTCCAGTCTCGAGATGACCGTCGCCTGGATCACCGTGGCCAGGTCGCCCCTGGAAAGGTAGGGTGCCAGTCGCCTAGCCTGTCGTAGGTGAAAAAATGACATCCTGCTGGCCGTGGAGACTTGGGTCTCCATGGTCAGCAGGAGGTCCAGTTGGACACCCAAGCTCTTAACAACAGGTGACGGGCTAAGCCGTTCACCATCTAGGGTAGGCAACCGGCACTCATCCAGTCCAGGCCGACCGGGCCACAAGATCTCCGTCTTTGACGGATTCACCTTCAGCCGGCTGGCCCGCAGCCAACCAGTCACGGCCTCCAGGCACTGATGGAAACAATCGGGTACGGTGTCCGGCCTGCCATCCATTCTCAGCAGAAGCTGGGTGTCATCAGCGTACTGATAACACTCCAGACCAAAGTCGCGGGCCAGCTGGGCCAGGGGGCGCATATAAACGTTGAATAATAAGGGGAGAGGATGGCCCCCTGGGGGACCCCACAATCAAGTGGGAGTCTCCCAGAGACCCCCCCCCTCCACACGTTGTCCCCGGTCCCGGAGGAAGGAGGCCACCCATTTAAGGGCGGTCCCCCCAACCCCGGAGCCGGCTAAACGGTGGGTCAACAATGCGTGGTCTACCATGTCAAATGCTGCTGTCAGATCTAACAAGGCGAGCAGGGCTGATCCACCCTGGTCCAGCTGGTGGCAAAGTTGGTCTGTAATGGCGACAAGCACGGTCTCCGTCCCGTGCCCAATACGGAAGCCGGACTGGAAGGGATCAAATCCAGCTGTGTCTTCTAAGAACCGCTGCAGCTGATCCGTTGCTGCCCTCTCAATTACCTTGCCTAAAAAAGGCAAGTTGGAAACTTGCCTTTTTTATGCAAAAAAAGGCAAGTTTTGCATAGCCTCATCAGGAACAACATCTAATATTTGGCTCAGACAGCAGAAGGTCCTGAGACTAAATCCATCAGATCTCCCCTTTTACAGTCCCCTTCCCTTCCTTACTTGCACACTTGACAAATTCTGTGATATGTAGAAATTCTTCTGTGGTGGCTTCTGGGAGATGAAACAGCCAACAAGGAAGTTTGCAAGCACACCTGGAATAAGACAACACGTTGAGACCCCACTGCCTGAAGGCAATTTCAAGAAAAGGGGTATCTGCTGTGGTTGGTTGTCCTGTGCCACAAACCTTCAGGACCCCAAGTCTGCCCATTCACACCTGACGCTAGGAAGAAGCCATCTCTCTGAATTGGGGATGTAGACCATGGTCCTTGTTCAGCTTATAGAAATATATAATGTGGTGGACAACACACAGTACAGTTTTTTATTTTAAAATAATTAACTCTTCTTAGTTGCATTTTTAATTGTTTTAAAATTATCTTTTTCATATTGACTTTCAGAAGATTTTTCATTATATAACCAACCTAAAACAACCTGAAGCAATACAAACGTGGTAGCTTACTTTCCACATCCTCCCAGAATCTTCCTACTAAAAATAAAACATTTGAAGAAAAAAATAGCCCAAATCACCTATGGCACACAGAGATGCAGTTAATTGAGGAAAAATTGGTATCCACATCCTTCACAGTTGCCCATCCTTGGTATGAGAGAAACCAAGGGCTTATCCAATTCATCCTGTTTTCCAGTGTGGCCCAACGAGAAGCCCAGAAACAGCAACATATATTCAGGGGAATAACTGATTCTGGTAGTAAAGGTGATATATAACAACAAGGGCCACTATTGTTATTGGTAGCTTTATTCTTGCTTTACCTGCTTAATTTCTTTTATACCAAAAGGGATCAATCTGAAAGTTCATCTATCTGTTTTATAAATGCTGTGTACCCATGCAAAAATGCATATTTAGGTGTCTCAGTTAATGCACATGGCTTTCTTTCTACCTCACTGTGTGCAAATACCTCCTTGGAAATCAACAAAATTGTTAAGCACCCCAGTGGCACCCTTCCAGAATTCCTCCACCATTTCCAGAATGTATTGAATTTAAATACCATATTTACTTGAGTCCCATGCTCCATTGGAACTAACATGCACCTCAACTTTAAAAATCTTGAAACCAAAAAAGTATTTGCTGGTGAATGTAATGTGCAGTGACAAAAAGTGCACTCTTTGTAATTTGACCAAAAAAAAAGATGTGCATTAGAGTGGCTGCATGTTTATAATTCCTTCTTTAAAAATAAAAGTGTTAGAACAGAAGCGAAAACCTTGGTTGCATCTATGCTGTAAAATGAATCCACTTTAACAACCCTGATTCAATGTTATGGGATCATGGGGGCTGTAGCTTGGGATCACGAGGGCTGCCAAAGAATGCTAATGCCTCACCAAACAACAAATCCTAGCATTTCATAGCATTGAACCATGGCAATTAAATTAGAGATGGCGTCCTTCAAATCGGAGCTCCAGGTGCTCCTGAAGTAGCTTCCCATTTTGCTTTGGCACAGCTTTGAGATTACTATATTATGCAAATCTAATGCACACCCTAATTTTGAGGAAGTAATTTAGCCAAAAAGTGAGCATTAAATTTGAGTAAATATGGTACTTTATTTTCCCCTCCCCTCACTTTCAACACCTCCACTATTGCTACTGAATGGCACACATTTAAATTACTCTGCATATGGAAATCTAGATCCTGACTGAGAAACGACCCATAATTTTCTTAAGAAAGGAAAATTGATTCATAGCTAAACAGTTTGATTTTTAAGCCAAGTGTGTTTCCCATGAAAGACTGCAGCATATGTCCTTTTAAATGTCCTGAAGTATCCCTGAGAAAGTCTCCTGTTAATAAATCTGAAGGCAGGCATCTGAAGGGTGCAGGAGTATGCCAAGTTCCTGACTAGTAATTTTTCTTTTGTTTTCCTCCTGGCATCAAAACCCTGCAAATGCACAATGAAAAAAAAAAAGAATTTCATAATAATTTAAGCATGCTGTTCATTTTCAACAGAGGTGATACAATTTTCTAGTCTGAATCTTTCAAGATCACCAGGATGGCAGTATTAGAAAGTTCCCAATGAATCCAAGGTTATCTAGGCCTCCGTATTTTAGTGCATAACCAATGAAATTGGGTTGTGTAAGGATGACTGTATAGTTTGTATCCCAGTCACCATTTTGTTGTAACATTATTATTGTAGCCAAATGGTTACATGATGTTCCTTGGCAGTCACATCATTCCATGACTGTTTAGCTGCTCATAGACGTGGTATGATTGCCAGGGCCAAAAACTGCTACACACTGGTCAGCTATGAGGGGTTGATTAGATATGCAATTCTTTCATTCTGGGATGCTTCATGATGCTTGGGAAAGATCCCTTATCTGTCTTTTGTTTACACTTTGCCTATAGGAAGTACAAAATTCTGAAATTAAGGAAATGGCTTCTACATACAGGACAATGCAGTTCAGTACAGTACAATAATGTATTTTTAAAAATGCATATTTATGTTTTACCTTGATTGCTTAAATAAAGATTTATTGTTGTTGTTATTGTTGCTGTTGTTATTATTATTATTATTATAAACACAACAAGATGAGTCCACAGCAGACAAGATCACTCTGCTGGCTTTTGTATTGGATCACATGTCAGATACTTCCCAAGTATCTAAAATTGTGTGATGTATCGGCGAATAATGCATGCAGATCCCAGTAAGGTGGCCTTCTGCAGCTGGCAGATGGTAATTTTGTCAGCGCCGATTTTGTTTAAATGCAGGCCAAGGTCTTTAGGCACTGCACCCAGTGTGCCGATCACCACTGGGACCACCTTTACTGTCTGAATACTGAAGTCCCAGAGTAGTTTGACGTGTCAATTTTCTGTAACTTTTCCAGGCTTGGGATCCCACCACTTCTTTATTACAGGCAGATTCCAATGAATCATCTGAGCAGTGGTGTTATGCCTCTGCTTGTAGTCTGTCTGTGCGATCTTCTTGCAGCAGTTGAGGCTGTGATCTATTGATTCATCTGCGTCCTTGCAGAGTCTACATTTGGGATCTGTTGTTGACTTTTTAATTCTGGCTTTGATGGAATTTATTCTAATGGCTTGTTCTTGGGCTGCCAGAATCCGTTCTATTTGTGAGCCACATCCATGTTTTTTCTTTGCCAATTTGACTCGCAATTTTCCCCAGGAACTGTCCATGGAGGGCCTTCTTTTGCCAGTTTTCTCTTCTGCTCTGGATTGTGTTTTTACGATATTCACTCTTTGCCTTTTGCACTTCAAGCAGTTTACTACTATTGACTTCCTTCTATATTGGTTCTTGACTGCCTTTCACATAATCTGCCAGTGCATCTTTCTCTTCTTCTACCATTTATTTCACTTGCTGAAGCCCTCTGCCTTCTGATTTTCTAGGCAGGTAAAATCTGTCAACAGCACTACGTGGGTGTAATGTATTGTCATCGGTTTTCTTGTTTTTCTGTCCAGATCATCCAGCTCTGCTTGTGTCCAGTTCAAAATTCCAGTAGTGTATCTAATGACAGGGATGGCCCAGGTGTTGATAGCTTCGATCATATTTCTGCCATTTTATTTGATCTTCAAAACCTTTCTGACTCTTTGGATATATTCTTTGCTAACCACATTTTTCACATGCCCATGCTTGATAGTGTCCATCTGTAGTATGCACAGATATTTATAGGCTTCAGGCTGATTGCATTTTATGGTTTGTCCATCTTGCATCTCTATGCCCTTGCTGTGTATAATTTTCCCTTTCTTTAATGCCACTCTGCCACATTTGTCTAGGCCGAACTCTATACTGATGTCAGTGCTGAAGATTCTGGCTGTGTTGGTCAGTGACTGGATTTCAGTTTCTGATTTTCCCTAAAGCTTTACATCATCCATGTACAGCAAGTGGGAAATTTTTGGTGAATTTCTTGCTTGTTTTCTGTAGAATTACTGACAGTGGGATCATTGCAGTGATGAACAGCAGTAGTGACAGTGAGTCGCCTTGGAAAATTTCTCTCTTGATATTATCAGTTTCATAGCTTTTGTTGCCCACGAACAACTCAGTTTGCCATTGTTTCATTGCATTTTTGGTGAACTTTCTAATATTTTCACAAACCCCGATGACATCTAGACATTTGATAATTCAACAATGCGGCAGTGAGTCAAATGCTTTTTTGTAATCAATCCAAGTTGTATAGAGGTTCGTTTTGCGGCTTTTGCAATTCTCCAGTATCATTTTGTCTATTAGAAGCTGACCTTTTGTGCCCTTACTTATTCTTTTATTGCCTTTTTGTTCTACTAGCAAGATGTTATTTTCCTCCAAGCAATCCTGGATTTGATCAGCTATTATGCCTGTCAGCAGTTTGAACATTGTAGGGAGACATGCTATTGGCCTGTAGTTTCCTGGTGTTATCCCTTTTGCTGGATCTTTCTGTATCAAATATGTCCTCCCAGTTGTTAACCATTTGCTGATGTTTCCAGTTTGCAGCATCTTATTGAATTGTTCAGCCATTTTTGTTTGCAGGCTAAACAAATCCTTAAGCCAAAATCTGTGCAGTTGATCTATTATTATTGTTATTATTATTATTAATATTATACACTGGCTACACATCTATAGACCCTGTAGTGATGGTAAAGAGGATTTCCAGTCATTGGGGGGGGGGGGGTAGACTGAAGGGAGGATAGGAAGGAACTGCCTCCAGGCCTTCTAAATCAGGTTTGGCACAGCTGGGCTGTGTGGCCAGTCTCCCACTGTGGAGGCAGCATAGGGCGGCCTGGTGTAGCCTCCAAGTGTCTCAGGTTGCTTCCAGACAGCATCAAAATGTGGAACAAATAAGTGGGTCAAAATATTGCGGTACCCAACAGCAAGTCCAGACACAGAGCTGTCAGTCCTGGTCAATGCTCCCCCGCATCCTGACACATTTGTCTGTATTGCATTTTAAACATCTCAGAGGGTCAATTACAAATAAAGTAATAGTAAACTTCTGACACATGCCCCCCGCATGTGTTAGAAGTTTACTATTACTTTATTTGTAATTGACCCTCTGAGATGTGCTGTACTTCATAAGTGGTGATATGAATATCTGAATGTGCTCACAAGCAGATTTCTTGTCATTATCACTCCTCATCCCCCTGCTGCCTTTATATTTTTCCCTCGTGAACCCCATTTCCCTTTGGGGTCACTTGCTTTCCAAGCTGGTATCCACTGTATAAAGTCAATCTCTGTTTAACTTCATAAACATCAAAACAAAGGAATACTTCCAGAGAGTTCTCATGGGAGTTTCTTTCTCATTGTACTTCCATTTAGTCACCTGTGTGTCCGTGGCTCCATTTGTTTACAGCCCTCATCAGCTGTTTTGGAATTTTAAAATGCAGACATGCACTGGAGTAGTCCACACCAGCGTATAGGAGCAAAGTTGCGTGTTTTCCTTGAGTGCAGGGATACAAAATGATGCAAATATGTATATTTTGGCTCAAATTGGATTTTACATGCACCTTTTAAACATGTGTTTTAGGCCATTAGTGCGATCCAGTGCACATTTTCGGTAAACGTCATTTATCCACCTCAACTCCCTTTTATCATGGTTCCACATTTTAGGGCTTATGTAGAAGGGCCCTCATAAATGGCATTTTTATGCTGGTTCCAGTTGCATTATATGGCTATGTGGAAGGGGCCCACTTTAGCACAACATGAACTTAGAAGGGAGTTAACCATAACTCCTATTTCATTGAAATGCCCAAAATGATACCAGTGCTGGTGAAAGCCACTAGAAGAGTGGAAGGGTGAGTTGCCCATTAGGTACATTTTGAGAAAGCAAACAGTACCAGCCAAACAGCACCACACAGCAGACCCTAACTGATATTTTTTCATGAAAATGTAGCTAATATCAGACTTTTTATTTATCTTGATTTTATCCAGTGTTCATGCCATCTGTACATCATGCATGCATGGTCAGTGTTGATGCATAGAATGGTAAATTACGATCCTAACTGATACAAAGCTGAATAATAATAATGGAATAAGGAAAGAATTTCCATCATAGCTAAATCTACAGAACATCACTCAGCTCTGCCATTTAATACAAACTGAATTATATTTGCTATTGAGGTTTGGTTTTTAAAAAAAGATTAATTTTAAATTAACATGCACATGTTAAAAGCCATAGACTCCCTTTTCTGTAACAAAATCTAAGACTCAACCAGAAATTGGAGAATGAGTATAACACCTTTCACGATGATGTGTCATTTCCACTCCCTCCTCATCCACAAATAAAGATACAAGAGATAAAAGTAACTCTAGAGAAACTACACTATTAACCAACTCTCAAATGGTTTCTTGCTGAAGATAATGGAAAGAAAGCTAGAGCCTTGGCAAGTGACAGCATTATAATGGGGAAGTGGATTTTTGTGACATTCACATTGTCACTGATCAAAATGACTAAGATAGAGGGCTCTCTTACATTCAGCATATTTGACACACTTTACTGCAGTGGGCAAAGCTCAGTATCCATATAGAATTCAATCAATATCTAATTCTTTGCTTTCCTGGGCAAGCATTAGGCCACACTGCAGCAAGAAACAGTATTCCGTGCAGTGTTAAGAAATTGGGAGCACCTAACCTAAGGCAATTTAAAGGTAGATCAGGCCTAATTATTTCCACATGTTCAGATTCTTCTTGTCTACTCTAGTCCTGTGTTCATTTGACATAGTAACCTATGAATGGAGTGGTCATCGATGGCAGCACATGCCTTCTCAGGTACTAGAGGAATATGCTGAGACATTGCAGTATCCCATTCCTGTAAGATATTAGATACTGCTATGTACTTTTGGAAAATAGTCTGTAGTCATTCTCTTTTGATTCTCTTATCTCAAAAATAAGCTCACTTGAAGTATAAAACCTTTAAAAAAAAGAAAGAAGAGAAGCAAAGCTACCGCATCACAGACATTGTTGGAACTGGAGGATTTTTGTGATGTTAACAATATTTATAGATTGTACATTTGAAATAGTTCACACACTATTTTCTCATTTGTCAAAAGGCCCTGTGCATTACATATTTCACAGGCTGTTATTCTATTGGTCATAGAATGTCCATAGAGTTGGAAGACACCACAAGGGTAATCCAGTCTAAACCCCTACTATGATCAAACAATTAAAACATTGTCTCATTCCCACATCTCCTCTCTTCACATGGGAAAGACCTCCATTAGCTGGAGTTTTCAAAACAGAAGTATAAATCAAACCTAACATACGATCTCTAAATGCCTAGCTCATGAGAGTACCACCCTTTGCTGGCAATTAGTTTCTAATACAGTGATAGAACTACTAATACACTAAACATATATATGAGTACAATAACACCCTACAGCATAGAATATTATTACATAGCCAACGTGTAGCATACAACATGTATGCCAGAACAATATGCATAAAATCTAATAGGTAGCAAAACATGGCAGGTCTGCAGCACAAGAGTCCAACATCTTGCATGGTTTTCCTCACTCTTTACCACCAAGGACTTGTCTACACTGAAAAATTCTGTTTGGCACTATATTTTTCAGGCCTGCAATCATCAATTAATGTCACACACCACATGGTGAGATCACCATAACTGGCCACACATTAACTCCAGCAAACTGATCTACCCTTAGCTGTTGCAAGAAGATCGCACAGACTACAAGCAGAGGCATAACACCATTGCTCAGATGATTCATTGGAAGTTGTGCCACAAACATCATCTGCCTGTGACAAAGAACTGGTGGGATAACAAGCCTGAAAAAGTTACAGAAAATGAACATGTCAAACTACTCTGGGACCACCGAATTCAGACAGACAGAGTTTAGGAGCATAATACTCCTGACCTCACGATCATGTTAAAAAACAAAGTATGCATTGTCAATGTTGCAATCCCAAGCAACAGCAAGATCAAAAAGAAACAACTGGAAATGCTGACAGGATTTAAAGCTCAAACAGCAAAGACTGGCACAAGCCAGCCAAGGTGGTCCCAGTGGTGATCAGCATACTGGGTGCAGTGCCTAAAGACCTTGGCTTACACTTAAACACAGTCAGCACTGACAAAATTACCATCTGCCAGCTGCAAAAGGCCACCCTACTAGGATCTGCACGCATTATTTGCTGATGCATCACATAGTCCTAGATACTTGGGAAGTGTCCGACGAGTGATTCAATACAACATCCAGCATTGTGATCTTGTTTGCTGTGTACTAATCTTGTTGTGTTTCAAATAACAATTGTAATAGTAATAATATTAATAATAACATCATTATTATATGCTGCCACCATCTTCCCAAAACAAGAGCATCATAAAATACAACAGCCAAAAATAAAACAAACAAGATGTAACAAAATAGAACAGATTACATTGGAGCTCCATCCAACCAGGTTTAACAAAAACAATGACCAAGATTAATCCCCACCACCCAGGCTTATGATGGTGGCGGAAGTGAGAGGAGGGCCTCCTTCGCAGATCTGTGCATATGCAATTATCTACAGATAACATTTTCTTTTTAATAAATTCAACCCACTCCCATCCTCCAAAGCTGCTTTGCTCCCAGAATGATGAAAAATCAGGCAGTAAGGAGTAAACAGCATTGGTAAGTGGGGATTTTCTGTCTTTGGGGGTGGGATAGGTGCAAGGGAGCAGGAAGGCACTGTCATTCCACCTCCCCAGGCTGCCAGAGTCCAGGGAGTGTGAGATGGCTATGGAGACATTTCCTGAATCCTGCATTGCGATCTGGGATGGCAGTCCATACTGCCTCAACACCAGAGGAGGTCTGAATTTTGTTACCGGTTTTGAACATTTTCTTGTATTTTTTTTTAACCAAGCTAGTCCACATTTGGTAAAGTTGAAAATAAAAAAGATAAAAAAAATCTGAGTATACACAATGTTGTATTTCAAACACTGAAATCATAGCATGTACATGTTTGTATTGAAGTCTCCTGGCAACCTCATTAATGTCATGGGGTCTTAGGAAAGGAATTATCAGAGAAGGTTGGCCAATTCCTTCCTCTGAAAATTGCCTACCGTACTTGATATTTATTGGCAATATTCCATAAATACCAATATTAATAAGAGTTGATCATGCTTAACTTCCAAGATCAAATTGGACTGGTGTCTTTAGGATATTTAACCAGGAATAAAATGGGGTTTACTTCTGGTGCCCTGGCACTCAACATGTTTCCTTGGATACGTATTTCCACTGTTTTGTTGCAGAAAAGAAATAATGCATTCTACAGCAGGAGGGACTGGGGGAGGATCTCTATGCACATGCTCATGCTCACTGGTTATTTTTCTGCAAATATAGTATCAAAAAGAGGATGCTGCAACAAGGACAGTCAGCAAAAATGGACCCCAGGCTGCCCATACTAGGATGTCCACGTGCTGAAGCTGACTGGTTTCCCTTCTCCCCTCTTGCCTGGCATGTTCTGTGTACATTTCAGGTCATCCTGAAATGTGATTTTGGACTTTGACTCTGAAACTGAAACCTTACTGAGTGATTTCAGATAGGAAGCCATTCTTATTTGTTTCTGGAATTCATTTAACCAGTTTCCATGTGAAATCTGGGGTTCTTTAAAAAAGCAAATATATACTTGTTATCTTCCTGCAGGAAATTAATTTATGTCCCAAAGCTGACTAATGTTCATATCACAACAAGATGTTTGGTGTGATCTTAATGGGCTTCATGGCTTTGGCTTAGTCTGAGAATTTTAAATAATTAGAAAATCTTCCATAATTTTTTTTCCTGGGGAAAGGAGCGGATAGCCTTTTCTTCATAAATATTGTTTTGCTTGTTTTGGCAGCATGACTTTTCTTAATACCATCCCCTCCCCCCCCAAAAAAACACCACTTTAAACCTGAAAAGTATTTCAAATTTGTTTTGCAAAGATATGTGTATATTGACTTTAAACAACAATTAATTTTCTGGCTTGGAATTGTTACTATTATCAAGCAAAGCTCATAACTTGTAATTGCCTTTTCTGTTATGCCCCAATTGGCATGCTTGTTTTCTCATTGAAGATTTGTGTTAAGTTCATGAATAACATGGTGTTGAATGTAAGTTGTTTGAGATTCGAAATATTTTTCAGATTAATGATATATTAAGCCTTTACAATGGAAGACTCATTCTGAATGGATTTTATATACAACATTTATGTTGTATAATATATGGTGGTTACTTTATTTGAATGCTCACACTGTGTGTTAGATAATATATTATAAGCATCTTTATGTTTACATTAGATTCTTGCCGCCTGCCCTTTGATGCGCGATGTGAGGATCTCTGTTTATATTGGCCTTGAAAAAGACCCGTAGGGGTCGAAACGAGCTTGGATTCCTTGACATTCGTGTCCTCATCGGCCAGAGATAACGCGGACTACGCCCAGCCACTGGACCCCCGCATTGGGGAAGCTACTCAGCCTTAAAGTTTGGCTACCGGCGTGTTTGCCTCAAGTCTCCTCGCTTCCACTTTCCTTGAATGGATTACAAATACCCATTGGGGTTTGGAATACAAAACCTTTGTAGCAGCTACTCTCCGACAACTCACCTCACTTGCTAAACTGCTCACCATCTACATTTCAGTGGACTATATCCGAACTTTACTTTGGTGGGTTTAGCAGCGGGGGTTAGGCACCCGACAGGGGGTTATATGTTTATTTTGCCTAATGTGTTGTCGTTGATGTTATAGAATATATATTGATAATACTTTGAAATTATTGTGTTCAGATTCCTGATTAGGAGTGGGAAATCGTCTCGACTTCCAAGACTTTCTATTTCCCAAGTCATTAGGAAAATGACATTAATAATTTCTCAAAAAATGTGGTTTCAGCCTTTAAAAAAATATTAGGATGCAAAATATAGAATATTTAAAACAACAACATTATATTCCATGTTTTTACCATATCAGCACTAGACCAAAATTTGACAGCATTATAAGCGAAGGTCTTATGGAGTGCTCTGTAGTCCTATCATACATAATGAAGAAATTAATAACATATAAAGCTATGAATAGAGGCCGACACCTTTCACTTTGAAATCACTAGGTTATTTTTTTAAAAAAAAACCTCTCCATGTCCTTATCATTTGTCACTGAAACTAGCACCATGTTTTCCTCCTAGCTTGCTGTCTCACCTGGGTCTCTTCTCTCCAGACCTATTCTGCCAAAATCATTCACCTCTATCATGCTCTGAAAATGTGATGCCCCTCCTTATATCCCTATGCTGACTTCCTACTAATACTTGGTCCCTGCATATGCTCTTTCTTACTCACAAGCACCTCTATGGCCTTACCTTATTTTCTCTTACATACCACATCCTTGCCTGTGTACTTTGCAATCGCTGTTTCCCTCAGCCATGTTAAGACTGACTCCTGTTACCTTAAATGACTACACTTCATCTCTTGCGACTCTTAAAACACCTACAGCTCAGTCTTCAGTTCACAAACATGAACCAAAATATGCACCCAAATGCATAATTCTGGCTAAGATGCATATTAAATCTGCCTTGTATGTTTAAAGGGTCAATCATAGTTAATAGCTTAATTGAGCAGGCTCCAATATATGGACAAGGGCAGCTCCATATACAACATATTGTAGTAGCTCAAACTGAGTGTTAATAAGAAAATGGTGTTAAAATTACCTTTTTTCACTGTCATATTAGCTATTATACCAGCTGAAGCTCATAAACTTTGCAACTACTGCTGCCACTGAAAAATATAGCAGTAAAACTGGATCAAAAAGGATTCTCAGGCTGTTTAATTTAGCCCAGGCATTAAGAGTGTGTGTTATCTGATCCAGAAAATGTAGAATTTGTTTGTTCTGTATTGATAGGCTATAACTCACGCAATATCTTTGTCTGCTAAAGCGTTCTATACAGTTTGTTCTTCCATTGAGGCGGTTACTTGCTTCAGTTGACGAAGTATAGAAGGACTGCTACCTAACTCTTATTTCTTTAATGCCTGTGTCAATTGCAGGGAGAACTTTAAATAGTCCATCTTTCCCTGAACTGTAGTCCCTTCAGTGGTCTAGCAGTTCATCAATTATATTTCATTGCAGCTTGTTGAAGCTTAGGTCATCACAAGCATAGGCAAGAGCATCCGTGCTTTAATTTTTTTTCAGAAATCAGGAATAGGTAAAAGTGCTCTCAATGGGACACCCTTGAACAAGAATGGCCAACTCTGTCTTCTCATGAATGGCTAGTCAACATGCAGATAAATTAAATTAATTCAATGTCACTATTCTAATTGGGAGTAACAATAGGATTGTGCCCATGTGAAATGGTTACATCTGTGGAAATCTAGATGCCTAACCATGACAAATAGATCAATTACACAATGCACCCAAAAGTATCACATATATAATATAAAGAAACTTACACATGTATAGTACTAACAGGATTCCAAAGCTTAGAAATCTGGGTGCAAATCTATTTATAATCTTATATTAAATCCTACTTTGGAATTTACTGCATCACTTCTTAGTGCCTGGAAAAATACAAATTACTCAATTTATTTACAGTATTACATCCCACCCTTCTCACTCCAAAGGAGATTCAGGTCAGCTCACAACAAAGGCACAATTTGATGCCTTAAAATACATCTATATCTATCTATCTATATCTATCTATCTATATAATAAAGCGGAATATTTGTATGTATGTGTGTGGGTGGATTTGTTTGTATGTATGTGGCAGCGTTCTGATTGGCTGCCACTTTCACAGGCTACAGCGACCAGCGCAGGTGATGGACCAGCACCAAACTTGGTACACATAACCCCCCTGACCCCCTTTACGTCCTGGTGCTGTTTGGGGGAGATGGACCACAGATTATGGGATTTGTAGTACATTCAAACACTTTGGTTCCCACAGACCACTGCGACCACCTAAAAGGACCAATACAGACCACACTTGGCACACACATCCCCCATTACCCACTCTACATCTTGGTGCACTTTGGAGGAGGGCAGACCATGGACCATGGGACTTGAAGTACCTCTACTCACTTCCCAAGTCTTCTACAACCCTCATCCAATTACTGATCAAGCTCACACTTGCCACACATAACCCCCATGACTCCCTTCACATCCTGCTGAGGTTCGGGGGGGAGTGGATGATGGGATTTGTAGTACTTTCACACCCCTCTTCTCCCACAGACCACTGTGGCCCCCAACAAACACTGATAAAAACCACACTTGGCACACAAAGCCCCAGGGACCCACTCTACATCCTGCTGCAGGTTGGAGGATGGCAGACCATGGATTATGGGACTTGCAGTACCTTCAATGATTTCATGATGCCACTGCAACTCCCAATAATGATGGATCAAGGCCAAACATGGCAGACAGACCCCCCATCACCCACTCTACATCCTGGTGCTGTTTGGAGGTGGGTGGACCACAGATTATGGGACTTGCAGTACCTTCAGTAATTTCATGATACCACTGCAACTCCCAATAATGATGGAGCAAGGCCAAACTTGGCAGACAGAGCCTCCATGACCCACTCTACATCCTGCTGCAGTTTGGAGGACAACAGACCATGGATGATGGGACTTGCAGCACCTTCCTTCACTATCCCAGACTGCTGCAAACCTAATCCAACGACTGATCAACACCAAACCTGCCACACAGAGCCCTCATGACCCACTCTACATCCTGGTGCAGTTTGGTGTGAGATGGGCCACAGGTGATGGGACTTGAAGTACCTTCACTCTCTTCCGGAAAACAATGCAACCCTCATCCATTCGCCAATACAAACCACACTTGGCACACAGAGCCCCCATGATCCAATCTACATCCTACTGCAATTTGGAGGAGGGTGGACCACAGATGATTGGACTTGCAGTACCTTCAATAATTTCATGATACCACTGCAACTCCCAATAATGATCGATCACGGCCAAACTTGGCAGACAGATCCTCCATGACCCACTCTAAATCCTGCTGCACTTTGGAGGAGGGTACACCATGGATAATGGGACTTGCACTACCTTCACTAACTTCCTGAAACCACTACGAGCCACGTACACTTATGATAAGGAACAACCTTGACACACAATGCCTTTCTCTAATGACCCGGGCACCGCCGGGTCCCCAAGCTAGTATAAAAATAAAACAACATATATTTTAAATCATATAATTAAAACATATTTATTAAATAATTACTTAAAATCACACAATGTGAAAAGGTTGCAAGACTTTTCACACAGTTCTTTATTTTTTCAAAAATAATTATTTTAAATGCCTTCTTTTTATCACAAATGAAATTAATAGATTATTTTCATTAATAATATATTAATAATGGAATCTAAAAGTTATGGTGTTTTTTTAGTTTTATGGTTTTAAGGTATTTGCCCATTGTATTTATATGTTTGTTTATGTGGCATTGTATTGTTGCCAGTTTGGAAGCTGCTCTAAGTCCCCTTTGGGTTAGTGAGGGTGGGGTAAAAATATAGTAAATAAATAAGTACAGAGAGGTCCTCACCTAATAAAACTTCATCTTGCCCAAAAAGAATAATTTTCACTATCAATGGAACAATGGATTAGTGCTCTGTTAATAATGGAAACTGATACCTTTAATTATTTTTGTTGAGTGCCTTCAAGTAGTTTCTGACTTGTAGCAACCTCTGATTTATGGCAAATTCTGTGACAGAGTTGCCCTTCCTTTGTGGCAAACTCAGTGGGTTTCCATGGCCAATCAAAGATATGGAGCCTGATCTCCAAAGTCATTTCACACTCAGACCACTATACCATATTGGATATATTTTGTTGTGCTTTATCAATTTATAATCCACTAGCTGTACCCGGCACGCGTTGCTGTGCCCTATTTAGGAGATGCGAGAAAGTCTGAGTATGTAAGGGTTGGAGTTGTTGTTAGTTATGGTGTTGTTGGGGTCATGGCTGTGTTGTTGTGGGTTGTTTTGGTGGGTGGGATGTTGGAGTCCTGGGGAGTTGCTGTTGTGTGGTGTTACTGGCGTTCTGTATTGCTTGTGGATATACAATGTTTTTTGGCTTTCCGTCTGCTGTGTTGATGTAGAGGTTGATGCGTGTGTGGGTGGGGTACTTTGGAAGTGAATGGAGGTACTTGAAATCCCATTATCCATGGTGTGTCCTCCTCTAATCTGCAGTCGGATGGAGTGTGGGTCTTGGGGGGCATTGTTTGCCAAGTTTGGTCTTTATCGGTCTTGGTTCTGGGACACAGTGGTCTGTGGGGAATGATGGGTTTTGAAGTACTACAAATCCCATTATCCATGGAGGTACTTCAAGTCCCATAATCCATGGTCCACCCTCCTCCAAACTGTAGTAGAATGTAGCGTGGGTCATAGGGGCTCTGTGTGCCACGGTAGGTTACTGTAAATTCAGGCCATACACAGTGTCCCATGAGCTGAGGCCTAGTCAGGAACAACAAGTTAATGAAGCCTTACTGTCAATTCAGGCCATACGCATACCAATGAGCTAAGGGCTGTCAATTAATGAGCTGAATTCAGGCATAAACAGCATCCCATTGAGGCCTAGAATCAAGTTAATGAAGCCTTACTGTCAATTCAGAGCATAAACAGCATCCCATTAAGTGAGGCCTAGTCAGGGAAATCAAGTTAATGAAGCCTTACTGTCAATTTTGGGCGTGGGCTGTGATTTGTAGGGATTTAAATTTTCTGTGGGAAGTGAATTGGGTGTTTGTGTTGGCGACTGCCTCAGTCCTTTGCCTTATCCTCCTCTGCCAGTTTATTATGGGTCGGAATGTTCATGTTGGCTGGCCAATAGAGGCGTTATGCAAATACTCCCTCATTGGCAGCCAATCATGTTGTCAGAATGCAGAGGCCGGGAGATTCGTTGGCAGCCGCAGAGAACGCTGGGAAATGTAGGGTTTTTTGTAGCATTGTTTTGGGGGCCTTCTAGGTTTTGGGGGGGAAGTTTATTTGCTAAAAACCTACCTTGCCTGAGGCCTATTTTTGTTGCCAAGTTTGGTGTCTCTGCCTTGTAAGGTTTCTCTGCCTAGGACGGTCGTTCCATGACGGAACCTCCTTTATATAATAGATTGATAATGATCTAAAGAAATCACACAGATGTCTTGCACTTGCATAAATAATCTACAGAGGATACATTAACCTTGAATTAAACAATCTGCATGTACTATTTCAGCAGACTTGATTTGACTCATATAATGAATATGTTATATATCTGTTCCCCAAACAGGCAATGAATATGTTATATATCTGTTCCCCATTAAGCATTTTCTGTTCACAAAAGGATAATGTATTTCTCATTGATAATCTTTGCATGCACATTCCAAACAGGTCCATTAATCAAAACATTTAATTTTTGAGGCTTGAAATGCAAATCCTTCCTTCCATATTTTTGTTAAGTCTTTCTTGTATTCTTCAAAGCAAGAAAAAAATGCAAACATTTTCCCACAGGAGGTAAGCTTAGAAGAGCTTTTTGCACACTGATTTTTTTTACATTTTTCAACTTTTTTGGCAAAGAAATTGTTGTTTGTGCAGAAACACTGCTTTTGTGCATAAAATGTTCCAACAAAACCCCACCAGTAGCACCAAACACATTGACATTAAACCCAATTTTATGATGATTTGTTTTTGGAAAACCAAACCTAAATGAGAAAATATTTTTGATATATCATTGTGTTGCCAAAATATCTAGATGGCTCCCTTTTTTTCTCAAATATGGGAAAAGGTATGAGATTTCTTTGTATCCCCAATTGGTAGCAATAAAATTAACAAATTTCATTTTCATTATACTGAACATGGGTAAATCTGTATGTATTGGCTGGAAGTATTACCAACTCTATCAAACCTAGGCCTGCCAGTTTACGAAAAGCTTTCTCTCCATCCCAACTGCCACTGCTCTGGACTTTGAGAATGAGAGGAGCAGCTTGGACATGCTGGATTTAAATTTCTGCCCCACTGAGATTTCCATTTCTATGTCTGTCCCATATTATTTAGATTGTGAAACTTTGAACAGAGATTTGTCAAATTAACATATTTGTAAATGGCTCTGGAAGATATTTTGGCTGAAGGGCAGTATATAAATGCTAGAAAGAAAAGAAAGAAAGAAAGAAGAAGGAAGGAAAGGGAAGGGGAGGAAGGAAAACATCCACCCCCAAAGTGACAGCTACTATAAATAAGGGAATCACCCATCTCTTTTCATTTACTGGTGGAAACCTGATAAAATATTTCAAGTTCAGAATGCCATGAAGTATCAATAGGTTTCAAAACGAAGCATCATCTTATTTGACAGCCACTCAGTGGGCATCTACTATGTTTGCAATGTCCCTTAAAGACTTCTGTTTAGGAAAATGGGCAACCCTAAGTGCCCTGAGTTGGGTAAGAGGGCATTTTAGTTCAACAATGCCTGATTGTCTTACAGGACAGATTTTGTGTCAGCCTGTTCGAAAAGACAATTCAGAAGTTATTGAGAAATCAATGAGAGGATACAAGTAGAGCAAATAGGTCGGCAAATGTTGTATTGCCTCTCTACAAATCTATGGTAAGGCCACATTTGGAGTACTGTGTACAATTCTGGTCTCCGCACCTTAAGAAGGATATAACGGAACTGGAAAAGGTACAAAGAAGGGCAACAAAAATGATCCAAGGGATGGAGCAGCTCCCTTATGAAATCAGGTTGCAACGCCTTGGTCTTTTCAGCCTTGAAAGACGGCGTTTAAGAGGTGACTTGATCGAAGTGTATAAAATCATGCATGGGATAGAAAAGGTGAATAAAGAAAAAATATTTTCTCTGTCACCCAACACTAGGACTAGGGGGCACTCCCTGAAGCTCCAAGGTAGGAAAGTTAGGACTAATAAAGGGAAATATTTCTTCACCCAGAGGGTCATTGGGTTATGGAACTCACTTCCAGAGGAGGTTGTGACAGCTGTCAATGAGTAATAATAAAGTTTATATAAGAAGCAACGTAAACGTGGAGAGCCCCGCAGGCTGCAAATAGCAAATAGCAACAAAAAGCGCCCAGGCGCCGTAAATATTGGAGGCCCCACGGGCTGTAAATAGCAGGCAGAGATAGGAGTTATGTGCCAAAGCGCCAATAATAGTGTCCAACTTAGAGGTGGGTGAAATACCCAAGGTTAGTCCATGATCCAAATAAAGCAATCCAGATGGAAACCACGGATGGAGAGTAGCCAAAGCGGTGGAGAATTGTAATCCAACACCCCAGTCTATACAGCCAGTGGATTACAAATACACCCGTTTGGGGTGTTGGACTCCTATACTCCGGCTTGTCTATACTGCCAGTGGATTACAAATACACCCGACTGGGGTGTTGGATTACAATTCAGGAGCAGGTGAGGGTTTTGCCCTCCTTTCTGCTAGAGATCCCTGTGTACAACTAGTGGGCCACTGTGTGACACAGAATGCTGGACTAGATGGGCTGAGGCCCGATTCAGCATGGCTCTTCTTATGTTCTTATGTTCTTATCCCTTATTGAGAATCCCAACTCTTCCAAAACTGAAAACTGTCCACGTAGTTTGCTGAGATAATGACACACCTTTGCTTCATGGTGGTTCAGTGTGCACAAACTCTGCTTCATGCAGACATTTATTAAAATACTAGCTTGGGGACCCGGCCCTGCCCGGGTCATTTGAGAAGTGCAGCAGGATGTAGAGTGGGTCATGGGGGCTCTGTGTGCCAAGTTTAGTCTTGATCCATCATTATTGGGAGTTGCAGTGGTATCATGAAATTACTGAAGGTAGTGCAAGTCCCATCATCTCTGTGTGTCCCGTACCCCCCAAAGTGTAGTAGGATGTAGATTGGGTCATGGGGGCTCTGTGTGCTAAGTTTGGTCTGTATTGGTGAATGGATGAGGGATGCATTGTTTTTCGGAAGTGAGTGAAGGTACTTCAAGTCCCATCATCCGTGGTCCGTCTCACAGTAAACTGCACCAGGCTGTAGAGTGGGTCATGAGGGCTCTGTGTGCCAGATTTGGTGTTGATCAGTCATTGGATTAGGTTTGTAGCAGGATTGGGAAGTGAGGGAAGGTACTGCAAGTCCCATCATCCATGTTCTGTCCCCCTCCAAACTTCAGTAGGATGTAGAGTGGGTCACTGGGGCTCTGTGTGCCAAGTGTGGACTTTCTCGGTGTTTGTTGGGGGCCACAGTGGTCTGTGGGAACAGAGGGGTGTAAAAGTACTACAAATCCCATCATCCATTGTCAGTCCTCCCCAAACCTCACCAGGACGTGAAGGCAGTCATGGGGGTTATGTATGGCAAGTTTGGTCTCGATCAGTGATTGGATGAGGGTTGCAGCAGACTTGGGAAGTGAGTAGAGGCACTTCAAGTCCCATCATCCATGGCCCACCCTCCTCCGAACTGCACCAGGACATAGAGTGGGTCATGGGGGCTGTGTGTGCTGAGTGTGGTCTGTATTGGTCCTTTTTGGTGGCCTCAGTGGTCTGTGGGAACCAAAGTCTTGGAAAGTACTACAAATCCCATAATCCGTGGGTCATGTCATAGGGGGGTTATGTGTACCAAGCGTTGGTCGCTGTGGCCTGTGAAAGTGGCTGCCACATATCCGCCCTGGACTGTGAAAGTATACCGGTGTAAAACAGAAAGGAGTAAAAAAAAATGGAAAAGGCCTGCATGGAATTAGCAGTAAGGTCCAATGAGGCTGGGTGAGGGGGCTTTGGGCCAGAATTATTTATATAAGCATTAAAAGGCATTAGAGAAAGGTATTTATTGTTTTCTCTTGTGTCTTTTGAGTGAAGTAGGGCCTTACCTTGTAGAGTGACAGTGCCTGTTCTAAAGATCCTGTCAGAAGCTGCCTTTCTCTGACACTGTGTTGAAGAGGGAAGATGGATGCCTCTTTTGGGCCTATCTGGGAGAAGGGGATTTGTAGGGCCTACAATGTTTTCTGGGAAGTGAATTGGGATGCAAATCCCATCATTCGTCGGCCATCCTGCCCTAAACTCTATTTTGGGGCCTATAATGTTATGGCCTGCTATTGGTAAAAAAGGGTGCATGGCAGGCAGCCGTTTTCTAAAAGCTGAGGGGAGGAGAATACAGGAATCCATTTTGTTTTCACAGAGCCAAGGGGGTAGGTAATGTTGATGGTGCATTTTTCCCCCTCAGTGGGAAGAAATCCTGTTGTTTGAATGTAGAGGCCTGGATTCTGGGTTGCTGGCTTTTTTCCCCTCAGTGGGAAGAAATCCTGGTGATTGAATGTAGAGGCCTGGATTCTGTGGGAAGAAATTGCTGGCTTTTTGGCCCCCTCAGTGGGAAGAAATCCTGTTGTTTGAATGTAGAGGCCTGGATTCTGGGTTGCTGGCTTTTTTCCCCTCAGTGGGAAGAAATCCTGTTGTTTGAATGAAGAGGCCTGGATTCTGGGATGCTGGCTTTTTTCCCCTCAGTGGGAAGAAATCCTGTTGTTTGAATGTAGAGGCCTGGATTCTGGGATGCTGGCTTTTTCCCCTCAGTGGGAAGAAATCCTGTTGTTTGAATGTAGAGGCCTGGAGTTCTGGGTTGAGGCTGGCTTTTTTTTCCCCTCAGTGGGAAGAAATCCTGTTGTTTGAATGTAGAGGCCTGGATTCTGGGTTGCTGGCTTTTTTCCCCTCAGTGGGAAGAAATCCTGTTGTTTGAATGTAGAGGCCTGGATTCTGGGTTGCTGGCTCATCAGTGGCTATCAATGCCCTCTGTCTGGTGCCTTAGAATTTTGGAGTGGCGAGGCTGTCCAATCAAAGGACTTTATGCAAATAGCTGCCACATATCCGCCCTTCCGCCCTCCGCATACACACATACACACATACACACATACAAACATTCCGTTTTATAAAGGTATACAGATTGGATTTAAAATTATCTTCCAGCTTGTGCATAATGTGTACTTGAGATATAAAAAAATCATATTTATATTTGGGCCCAATCTCCAAGAGATCTAATCTATATATATATAAAAGGAGAATGGTCGTGCAACGGGACAAATGGACAGGAAAACTATACGCCCCCGAGGCACAAAAACCACCCAACACATTACCACCTACCACAAGGTACCTAGAGGGCACAAAAATTCTGCCCTAGGTACCTCGAAAGACCCTCAAACTACACCCCCAAAACTGCAGCCATAGACCACAATGTTACGGTGCTCACTCCAATGCAATTCCCTCCTTCCCCCACTAGGGACAATGGTGCCGGCCCCCTCCCCCCCCACAAAACCGCAACCCCTCTCCCTCCGTCCCAGGTGCCATCACCACCTCCTTCCCCACCTACCAAGCACTCCAGGACCCCGCGCCGTGCCACCGTCACCGTGCCCACTTCCACTGCAACATTCACAACCTCCTTTGCCGCCTCCACGCGGCTCCCGGACTCCACCAGCACGGCCCCCGCCATGCCCACCTCCTCCGCCGCTTCCACGCCACTTCCCGCATGCTATGCAACACCCACATCGCGGGAGGAGGCGGCCGCGGCACCGCCCGCACGACCCTCCACCAGGAGAGGCAGCGAAACGGCGAGGGAGAATGGCGTGGCCACGGGACTACAATTCTCAGAAGGCTCCGTGCGGCTCACCCGGAAGGCGGGCGGAGACAGGGCCGGAAATAGGCCAGAGAGCTGTAGTCCCCTGGCCGGCCCCGCCTCCTCCGCCATCTCCAAGTCCCTTCCGGCCCAGGGTCAGACGGCCTCCGCCATCCCCGCTTCGTCCACCCCCTCTGCCGCCTCCTCCCGTCCTCCCAGCTGCTTCGCACTGCCTCCCCCCACCGCCAGAGACAGAGAGAGAGGCACGGAGCGAAAGGTACGAAGAATCAACAAGAGAGAGAGACAGATAAAGACCGAGGCAGAAAGAGTGATAGAGAGAGAAAGAGGGAGATAAAGAGAGAGAAAGAGAGAGAAACAGAGACAGGGAGAGAATGATACAGAGACAATGATAGAGAAAGAGAGACAGAGAGAGAAAGAGTGATAGACAGAATGATAGAGAGAGCATGATAGAGATAGAAAGAGAGAGAGAGAAAGAGAATGATAGAGAGAGAATGATAGAAAGAGAAAGAAAGAGTGATAGAGAGAGAATGAGACAGAGAGAGAGAGAGACAGAGAGAGAAAGAGTGATAGAGAGAGAATGAAAGACATAGAAACACAGAGAGAAAGACTGCTACAGATTGATAGACAGAGAAAGACAGGGACAGAGAGAGAGAGACAGAGAGACAGACAGAGATGAGAGAGAGAGAGAGAGAGAGAGAGAGAGAGAAGAGAGAGAGAGAAATAGTGAGAGAGAAACAATTATAGCGATAAAAAGAGAGATAGACAGAAACAGATAGATAGAGAACGATACAGAAAAAATTACATTGGGTGCAGCAACGCGCGCCAGGGACAGCTAGTTACATATGTTTATATAAAACACAGGTATTCCAAATTGTAATAACTGAAATCAAAAAAACTTTTGATACCAACTATTTTGAATAAGGGTTATGCAACCTGTAATAAGTGCAGAAACATACACATTAAAGTCTTTCCTGCATAACTGATTGCTAGCCAAATGCGTGTTTAAATTATAAGATCTGTATCTGTTAACATCAGGACAGGTGAGAGAAAGCCCACCTATTCCAGGAAGATAATTCCACAATCATGGGTCAGTTCCAAGAAGGTCTTTTATAGTTATCCTGATAGAAAATTCTTCTCCATAGTGTTTAAAACTCAGGTAGACATGTATAGGGTGGCACAGCCTTTTAGATTTTTTTAAAGCTCCAAGCCATGTAGGGTTTATAGGTTGCATAGGACTTTATCGAGAAGATGAAAGATGCCAGTAGCAAATTCCACCTCCATTTGATTATTTGCACCTTTTTGTTCTTTTTTCTACAGATAGTGCTAAAGACAGTTAGACACTTCATATAAAATGGAAATATGCAGATCTACTTCTTTCTTAACATTCCTTTTTATCCACTTGTAAAATGCTCCATGCACCTGTGCTGCTCCATAAATAATAAATAGCATAGTAATCCAAGCATGAGAGCAGTTAAAACATAACTACTCAGAGCTGATTTAGAGCCTCCCAGATGCAATAAAACAACCAGATTGGGGGAATTTTATTCTGACACTATTATTCTAACTCTTTTTGGTTGTCAGATGGCTCTCTATGGACCAGAAGAGGGGAGTACAAAATGCCCTTCTGTACCATAGAGGTATGATAGTATATTTAAAGGTAGTATCTCCTTTCTTCCTTTCTGGAACAGAACAGAATGATGCATGGGGTGGGGAAATGACTTGGGTTTTTGTTTTTGTTTTGGTGGCAACTCCTTCAGTGTTTAGAGGTACAATTTGTTGGTAGTGGCAATGTAGGGGCAGGCTGCCAAAAGGGCCCTATAGGTTGTCCATGTTAAATGTTTATCCTAGCATTGTTCTTCTAGCATTGTTTTCCATTGTGCCTTCATTCACTTGAAGCTTCTGCTTTGGGTAGTGTTAGAGTCCCACTGCTAAAGTGGGTGAGCAAGAAAAAAGAACAAAGGGAGGGAGTGGTGTAGGAGAAGGATGGAACATATCCACTAAGTATGGTGAATCAAAGAATTTGGTTGCAAGAGATGGAAGCCATTAGGTCACCATTACATACACCAACTAACCATCATTTTCAACATATACTTTTTATTGCAAGGTCTTGAACGTGAATGGATTTACTCCCACTATGATGGTAAATACAGCCAGGAATAGGTGGACAGTGCCCCATCTACTCAAGTACCATTCCTCTGAAATAAAGTACACTGGTGTGTTTCCTTTTAATTGCTCTTACATACAGAGGCAGCTGGTAGATTTGTTGTGGTCATGATTAATTTATTCATAATTCCTCTCAAATCTGCTTCAAATTGACCAGAAATTATCCTGTTGAAGACCAGAAGGGACGCTCTTCAACTTGGAGCAGCTACAAGAGGAGTAGAACAAAGAATTGATTCACCACCACTATGATGGTAGATTCATCAGCCACTCCTGGTAAAGTGAGCGAGAAAGTGAGAAAAGAAAGGGGAAAACTATTGAAAAAAATCTTGCAATGGTTTCCAGTTAAGTCAGTTTCATCACTAGCCCATAATTCTTCCCATGGACCATCATCAAATGTCAAGTGATGTCCAGGTTCAGAAATTATGGACTTTGCTGATATTAAGATAGTCTGGACACTACATTTTTTCTATATATTGGAGGGAATAATGTATACTTTGAGACCTGTGTTAGCTGCATATAATGAAGCCAGTTCTGGGCACTTAGTCACTTCAGTATCAACATCTAAGCATAAATATAAGATAAAGTATGTTAAGCCCCGGGTGGTGCAGTGGGTTAAAGTGCTGAGCTGCTGAACTTGCTGACCAAAAGGTTGCATGAGCTCCTGCTGTTAGCGCCAGCTTCTGCCAACCATGCAGCTTGAAAACATGCAAATGTGAGTAGATTAATAGGTACCACTTCAGCAGGAAGGTAACAGTCCTCCATGAAGTTATGCTGGCCACATGACCTTGGAGGTGTCTATGGACAATGCTGGCTCTTTGGCTTAGAAATGGAGATGAGCACCAATCCCCAGAGTCAGGCACAACTGGACTTAATATCAGGGGAAAACCTTTACCTTTACCAATGTTAAGTCAAGAATTGGAATGAGGGGATGATAAGCCAAAAATGTGTACTTAATTGATACAATAGTCCTTAATCATGCTGAGCCATATATGATGCTGTTTCCCCATGGCTGGTAGCCAGAATAACAGTGAATAGTTAAAATATGTATCAGATTAGTGGCCTGTCAAAAAAAGCTGTTAAAATGTCCCGTGTGGTTGGACAAGCAATGGCCTTGTACAAAAAAGTCAGTAAATTTTAATAGGCTGATGACTGACCTTGAGCAAACAGGTTATTTCCAGTCCTGCCTAATTGGCTGAGGAGTAAAGGTTTGTAAAACTTGTCACTAATTGGCTGATAACAGAAGACCGGTTCACAGTTACTCTGATAGGTGTACGTGTAGATAAGGCAGGGGGCTGAGATACTATGGCGCTAGTCAGATAAGGCAAATTGTTTCTTGACTGCTTTCACTGCTGTAGCTATAGCTGATTCTACTAGTCCCTGCCATGCTATTCCTAAGATATGCCCCATGCCTGAAAACGCTAGATAGTTAGGCTATTATGTGCTGCATTTTAGTGCATGCCTATTCTGAAAAAGATACAACAGATGCCTCTGTTTGGGGTTGCCTGTATTGTTTTCTGTACAGATGTTTGCTTGAAATATTTAGAGCTTTGCAACACGTGATTATTTACAATTCTGTCTGAGAGACATAATTCATTACCAATGTAAATTCTATATATAAGCCTAGATTCTGAAATATAAATATATAAATTTTGTGCCTAGACATTGAAATGTCTGTGTTCCCCTCCAATGGAAGTGTATATATGCTTATGTATAGATTTGTTTATCTTAAGAAATATGCCAAATCATATTTAAACATATGCTAAAACAGGACAAAGCCACATGTTATATTTGATCCATTATGATAATACAATTATGCATGAGTTTGAAAGCCCAAGTATCAAGTTAGTGTGCAATAGGTAAGTCCTTGCAGATATAGACTAACTTACAAATGATAACATACTATATATCTCAAATAAGAGTGCACAAGAACCACATTTTTTCTTCAATACAAACTTTTAAAGGAAAACAGTGGCCAGAATTCTACTGTTGTAAGTTCCCATATACACGTAGTTATATTGGCCATTGGATGGTGGGCATCTTCAAATGTAATGATTTTACATGCTGTTACACACTCTTAGATGATGTACAATATTCATCACCCTTCAGCGTAACACTTGATTCACTAGGATTTACACCTCTGAACAGATGCAAGACTTCAGTCCTGGAAACCAGCTTGAAAGCATCTGGGTAATAATTAAGGGAACAAGGACTGAAAAAGATGTAGTTGTGGGGGTGCTGGCTGCTGGAGCTGATGAACAACTGTACTGCATCCTGTCAAATCTCCAAAATCTGGAGGAAAGCAAGAATCATAGCCATCTTGAAACCAGGCAAAGATCGTAATGATCCAAAAAGCTATAGACCAATCTCCTTGTTGTACCATCTTTACAAAGTTCTGGAGAGACTTATTTTGCATAGAATTATGGAAAACATAGACCCATTTCTGATTCTACAGCAAGCAGGCTTTAGGAAAGGCAAAAGCTGCACATCGCAAGTGCTGAACCTGACTCAGCATATAGAAGATGGCTTTGAAAGGCAGCAGATCACAGGAGGTGTCTTCATAGACCTGTTAGCGGCTTATGATACTGTAAACCACTGCCTTCACCTGAGAAAAATGTATAATATCACAAAGGATTACCACCTCACCCACCTCATAGGAAATCTGCTACAAAACATGAGCTTTTTGTTGAGTTCCAGGGCCAAAGAAACAGATGGTGAAAACAGAACGGCCTGCCTCAGGGGAATGTGCTTGGTCCATCAATGTTCAACATTTACACAAATGACCAGCCATTGCCAGAAGGGACAGAGAATTTCTTCTATGCTGATGATCATGCCATTACCGCTCAAGCAGGGAGCTTTGAGATGGTTGAACAGAAGCTCTCCGAAGCTCTAGGTGATCTTACTCCCTATTACAGGGAAAACCAGCTGATTCCTAACCCATCTAAAACACAGACGTGTGCTTTTCAACTTAAGAACAGACAAGCACCTTGAGGTCTGAGGATTACCTGGGAAGGAATCCCACTGGATCATTGCAGCACACCCAAATACCTGGGAGTTACCCTGGACCGTGCTCTGACCTACAAGAAGCATTGCCCGAATATCAAGCAAAAAGTGGGTGCTAGAAACAATATAATATAAAAGCTGACTAGCACAACCTGGAGATCACAACCAGATACAGTGAAGACATCTACCCTTGCACTATGCTATTCTGCTGCTGAGTATGCATGCCCACTGTGGAACACATCTCACCACGCTAAAACAGTGGATGTGGCTCTTAATGAGACATGCCGCATTATCACGGGGTGTCTGTACCCTACACCACTGGAGAAATTACACTGTTTAGCTGGCATTGCACCACCTGACATCCACCGGGAAGTAGCAACCAATAGTGAAAGGTCCAAGGCAGTGACACCTCCAACCCATCCCCTCTTTGGGTATCAACCAGCATGCCAACAACTTAAATCAAGAAATAGTTTTCTAAGATCTACAGAGACACTCTCTGAGACACCTCAGCAAACAAGAGTCCAAAAGTGGCAGGCTAAAAGCCAGAGCCTCAATGTCTGATGTTAAATGAGAGACTCCCTCCTGGGCACACAGAAAACTGGGTGGCTTGGAAGGTGCTGAAAAGACTGCATCTGGTACCACGAGATGCAGAGCCTATCTTAAGAAATGGGGCTACAAAGTGGAGCCCATGACATGCGAGTGTGGAGAAGAGCAAACCACAGACCACCTACTACAACCTGAGCCCTGCTACATACACAATGGAGGACCTTCTTATAGCGACACCAGAGGGACTCCAAGTGGCCAGCTACTGGTCAAAGGACATTTTATAAAATACCAAGTCTGCAAACTTTTGTTTGTCTGTTTGTTTTTAATGCAATACAACTGTTTGGTTCGCTCCTGACACAATAAATAAATAAATGGGCACCACAGTTCAAAAGAGACATTGACAAGCTGGAAGGTGTCCAGAGGAGGGCAACTTAGGGCCCTTGCACACACCCATATATCCCAGAATATCTGCATTGAACTGGGTTATCTGAGTCCATACTGCCATATATTCAAGTTCAAAGCCAAAAATGTGGGATTTTATTCAGCTGTGTGGAAGGAGCCAAAAGTAATCAAAGGTCTTGAGACCATGCCATATGAGGAGCAGTTTAAAGAACTGGGTATGTTTAGCCTGCAGAAGAGAAGGTTGAGAGGAGACATGATGGCCATGTATAAATATGTGAAAGGGTATCATAAGGAAGAGGGAGCAGATTTGTTTTCTACTGCTCTTAAACCTAGAACAAGGAGCAATGGGTTCAAATTATAGGAAAGGAGATTCCACTTGAAATTAGGAAAAACTTCCTGACCATACAAGCTGTTCAACAGTGGGACTCTGCCTTGGAGTGTGGTGGAAGCTCTTTCCTTGGAAACTTTTAAACAGCGACTGGATGGCCATCTGTCAGGGATACTTTGTGCCTTTCCTGCATGCCAGGGGTTTGGACTAGATGGCTCATGTGGTCTCATCCAACTCTATATCCAGCAATTCTATGATTGCAGGCACTGTAATTGCACATTTCCCATTTCACAATCAATAAGTAGATGCAATATCAGCTGCATCAATATTCAGCAGAAGGATAGTGTAGTGTAGCCTTCATATAACTGTGAATATTGTGTTACACTACATCCTTACAAGTACACTACAGGTCTCAGCCACTGTCTGGTTGATGTTGAAAAAGGTTCTTTCTTTGTGACAAAGTGAATAGTAACAATCTGACATCTTTGGGGCTTTTTTCTTTCTTTTTCCCCACTGGGAAAGGACTAGAAAGTTTATTTTCTGGCTCTAGCAAACTCCATAATAGGTAATCTTTCATAGTGTGACAGATTACACAGGGCTCCTTCTTTTACAGTCACATTTCAAGTAACCCCACGCCCCCAAAAGTAGATACCTTGTGACCCTTTTAGGCTTGTAAGAAGTTCAACAAAGGAAGGCACAGTCTGGAAGCACTTGAATAGCTTGGCTTTTTGTGGTACGACAGTGATGAAGGAGGGGGAAAAAAAGAACTGCTGAACATTATTCTGCTTAGAGCTCTTAAATAGTCATGCCCCCTTTTAGAATTATTCACTTTTACATTTTATAGAAAGGTTTCAATTCTAACCCTTGAGAATTTTCCCATTTACTTTTTTTCTTTTATTGCCTTCAGAGAGCTTTCCAAAGGGAAGTAATGATACACTGCTTAAAAAAAAGATGCTGAAAGCTATTCTTCCATTGACAAGATGGTGAATTAATAATTGTAAAATTCAGAATAATAGGTATCCCAGAAATTATTTCCCTAGTGCATGATGGGAAAATAGATACTCCTTTCCAGGCAATTTCTTGCTCTTTAGTTAATCCATCAATATATCTTAAACTGCAATGGATATATGCACTTTGAAATGGATATCCTAAATATCTTCTCAGCAGAAACTCCTTCTCAAATAATCAGATCACATAAAAAGTAAATGCAGGGTATGAGTGAGTAGTAACTGGACCAAATAAGGAGAAATAGAATTTACAAGCCCATCTGATTCTATCACCATAGCATCTTATCTGTGTTTGTAAAAAATGGTATTTTGGAAGGAGGCTGTGCAAATTGACTTAATAATATGCACAGAAATCTACATTTTGTTTCAGCATATGTCTATTGTGAATTGCCAGCATACCTTTATAATTTGTTTGCTATTTTATGTATCCCATTTATCAGAGTAAATGTTATAGCGGAGTATAATAAAACCATTAGCTCTATCTACTGAGATTGAATGAAATAACCACGCAATGGAGTGCAACAGATTTTTGTGCAGTGCAGTTAATACTAATGAATTTGAAAACTGAGCTGGAAAGAGAGACAGGTGAAATATTCAGGTTTTAAGCAACACGGCTTTAAAGGGAAGCAAAATCACCAAGTATCTAAAGTGAGCATGTAGATATATCAGTGATACAATGTGATGGAAAGTCATTAGATCCTTACTGGCTGGGCTCTTCAGAGAATAATTTCATTGGTGGCTTCACTGAAAAGAACATAGGTTTCCTTCTCTTGGTTTATTTTACCTTGTCTAAATGAAGGGAGACTTGAAAAGGGGAACCGAGAACCATTTACCTCTTGTCCACCCCTGTTATTGCTTTTCTAAGTTTATATTTGCACGGAGAGTATGCACCCAAGACAGAACTAGGTAAAAACAAGGCTACTGCTCACATGAAAACACTCTCATGCAATAATGTGGTTCAGATACATTACTTATCTACACTGAGAAAGTGTCAATGGAGACAAGCAGAGCTGAATGCTCCCTAGCTACATCTTCGAGAAAAGATGGCCTCCACCACCCACAGACATCTCCGGCACTGTATTGGCTTTTGATATGCTCACAGGAACCTATACAAGACAATCACCACTGAGAAGTATCTCTACAGTCATTTTATCTAATATACAATTCTACTCATGTGATTCCACTTATATCTATATGAACTTGCCCACAGTTTTAGATCATTCTCAGAGGCCTTCTTTATAGATCTTCCATCATGCAAAGAAATCTTGTGGTCACTGCAGATCAGCTTTTTTTCATATCTGTGGATATTTGGATGTTTTAGGATTTTTTTAAAAAGAAGAAAGAAAATCAGTTTTCTCTAGTTTTTAACAGATTTTCCTGCTAATGAGCATCGTAAAGTTGTATTTTGCTGTAATTAGAACAGGTAGTGGAAGAGACATAAAAGCTAAATGATATGTAAAAGTTCTTAAGTGATTTTGCTTAAATGTACTTTGAAAAGAATTTGTCAAGTATTTTTGTCTTTCCTCTCTAAAACAATTTTCCCTCTTCTGAAAAGCCAGTTAATAATGGAAAGTGAGATGCTAGTATACACTTTAATAGTTGTATAAAATAACATTCTTTTGAAAACTAGTTATCAGGAACAAACAATTTTAAAATAACTTTCCAAGTTCTGATTTCGACTTTTTATGACAACTTTTTATGAGCTACCTGGATCTCCAGTCTGTTTCTAGAACCAGTTCTAAGCGCTGACTTATGAGATTCTGCATTGGGTGACATGTGAGATCCTGCATTAGCTGGATCTCATATGGATGGCAGGGTTTCTTTTTTCCAATGTGAGAGAATTGGCTGTCTGAAAGGATGTTGCCCAGGGGATGCTTGGATGTTTTACTATCCTTTGGGAGGCTTCTCTCCTGCCCCCGCATGGGAAGCTGGAGACGGTGCTCACTCCATCTCACGGATTCGAATTGCAGACGTTCAGATAAATAGTTCAGCTGGCACAAGGGTTTAACCCAGTGGTTCTCAATCTGTGGGTCCCCAGATATTTTGGTGTTCAACTCCCAGAAATCCCAAGAGCTGGTAAACTGGCTGGGATTTTGGGGAGTTGTAGGCCAAAACCTCTGGGGACCCACAGGTTGAGAACCACTGGTTTAACCCACTGCACCAACACAGCTCCTGGACGACATTTGGATGACTGATGACTTATGAGATCCTGTATTGGCTGAGATTTTGCATTTGGTGTCATATTTGTGTTACATATCTTCACATTCTTAGCTATGTTTCCTGTTTCAGGAACACACTTAGGAACATTAAAGCTAGGCAAAATCCTGGAATGGATTCAGCATGCCACTGACATGGAAACCACAAGCTAGCACTCTATCTTTGAATCTTGGGAAGCCTTTCAGAGGACCATGTTTCATTTATTCAATTCAACTGATGTGAAACAAGAAATAGACTTTTCTATGATGGCACCAAGGCTGCAGAAAAACCTCCCCAGGAAATGTTCCTCCTGTGTGTGTTTATGTGTGTGTGGGAGGGGGTTGGGGGCAAAGGTGAAGAGCTAAGTTAGTCCTTTGAACATGCCCTTGGGTTTTCAATTTTTGTTATACTTTCCATTCTAAGCTGTTAGCAGCTTTATGTTGTCCATATTAGACGGAAAATTCTACATTTGATTTATTAGAATGCCATTTTGTTGTTTGCTTTGTTATTATCGTATTATGTATTTTAAAGATTTCATTGCATTTGTCTTAAGATGCAAGCCATTCAGGAAATATTGGTTAATGATCAATCTTATAAATTATCAAATCACCAGGAGATAATGTGCACTGACTGAAGTTAATGGGTTTTTATTGCCTGCTATGCCTCAGGAAGCTATTACTATTTTCTTCAAAAGAGTTTATTTCTGTCCTCCAAATATGAATTGATGTGGAGTCCCCAAACATGCTGAGATGTGACCCAAAGAGCAAAATCAGTGGCTTTTAATAAAATCTGTGGCTTAAAAAAAAATAAATTCCCTATTCTTGATTTTCTTTCTTTCTTTCTTTCCGTCTCTCTTTTCTTTTTTGCTGTCACTAGAGAGAAACTATTGCTAGTTCCAGAGAAGAAGTCGTAAATGATAAAAATAATTCTTAGTTCTTCAAAGCTATATTGACTTCATTTTCTTTTCAATGAAGACCATCTATTTCTGCCCTTCAAGAAACTCACTATTACACTGACACTGTGCAGAATGAGTAAATGATATGTTCCCCAGTTACTAGTTTGAGATCCGCAAGTCTTTCACTGGGAATGCACACATGGGAATTGTGCCAGATAATAATAACAACAAAAAAGCTTGGCCATGAAAGAATATTTGTACCCTAGTTAAAAGTAAAAAAGATCTAAAGGTAACCCATAGAAATATTCTCTTTGATAAAGAAATTGCCCGGGGCTGCCTTGCCATCTTTAAAATGGAACCATCAGTGAAATCTTTGTTGTTCTCCTCAACATGGCTTATGATGATAAAAGAATTCCAAGTATACGGGGCCAAATATTTTCCTTTTTAAAAAAGTTTTTCTTCCACATTTCTAATGTATAGATTTAAAAGACAGAAAGAAAAAAAGAATGCATGCAACTGTCTATTACCCTTTTTTACTTTCACAGAATGCCAAAGAGGGGAAATTGTGTTCATCGCTGTGCACAGTAATGAAGTCGCTTTTCGTGCTGGATTTCTTTCCAGTGGGAGATATTTTGGTTTGTAGTAATAATAGAGGAAGGGGAAGTGATAGCCTCTTGTGGAAAAACAAGGATATGAGTGAAAGCAGTTTAATCTATCTGTGAACATCTTACCTTTTCCCTAGTTTATCACAGAACATATTGCAGTGACAACTAGAATTGTATGTAATAAAGCGTCGTCTTTGATTCCTAACGTTCATACTTGTTCTGAGGCTCGTGTCTGTTTACTAATTCAAACAAAGAGATACATTAAAACAGAGAAAATTAAAATTCCCAGTGCAGTAGTGGGGCATCAGCCAATATTTGCCTGCCTGCCACCTACCTACCTATGTATTTATTTAAAACTTTTGTACCCCGACCTTCTCACCTCCATAGAGGGACTCAGACCGGCTTACAGAAAGATTCAATGCTATACAATTTAAAACAACTACAACAACATATTAAAATACATAAAAAGCTCAAGACATAAAACCAAATTGCCATTAAAACAATTCCACTCGGTTTGAAACGTGGTCATTCATTCAGACTATAACCAATCTCAGCCTATTCTGGGAAAGCTTAATTCCACATCCAGGTCCTTCCTACCTACCTACCTACCTTCCTTCCTTCCTTCCTTCCTTCCTTCCTTCCTTCCTTCCTTCCTTCCTTCCTTGTCTAAGTGCTAAATTGGTTTGGGAAGGCATGATAGGGTGTGTGCCTGACAACAGTTTGTGGACCCACCATCCAAGGGTGTATCTACACTATAGGATTAATATAATTTGATACTACTTTCACTGCCAAGGTGACAAATAGAATTATATGTAAGAGTAGTCTTTGTTTTCTGAAGTTCATATTTGTTCTGATGCTCATGTCTGTTTACTAATTCAAACAAAGATATACGTTAAATCAGAGCAAATTAAAATTCCCAGTGTAGTAGTGAGGCATCAACCAATATCTTCCTGCCTGTCTGCCTCCTTCCTTCCTTCCTTCCTTCCTTCCTTCCTTCCTTCCTTCCTTCCTTCCTTCCTTCCTCCTAATCTAAGTACTAGGAGAAGTACTTACAGAAGGCATGATGGGGTGTGTGCCTGACTACAGATTGTGGACCCACCATCCAAGGGTGCATTTACATTATAGGATTAATACAATTTGGTACCACTTTAACTGCCAAGACCAAATATTATGAAATCATGGGAGCTGTATTTGGTGAGGCACCAGGACTATATGGCAAAGGAAGCTAAACATTTTGTAAAATAATAACTCCTATGATTCCATAGCATTGAGCAATGATATTTAAAATGGTGTCAAACTGCATTAATTCTATAGTATAGAATCACCTCCACTGGTTGCCTACAATGTCTTTGTTCTTGGCATTGGCACTTTTTTACATACTGTCCATTCTCTCTCTTTCTAAACATCCACACAACATTTTCTCCCCTTTCCTTCTATGATCTCATACCTTCCCACAACTAATTCTAAGATATTTATTTATTTATTTACAGTATTTATATTCCACCCTTCCCACCCCACAGGGGACTCAGGGCAGATTACAATGCACACATGCATGGCAAACATTCAATGCCATAGACACACAACACATATAGACAGACAGTCAGAGGCTATTTAACTTTTTTCTGGCCACCAGGGGAGCTGTCGCTTCACCATCCATCTGTGACACTGATGAAATACTTTCCACATTCCCCGCATGCTTTTGCTGGAGATGTTTATGGCCTCGTAAATTTTGTTAAATTAGCCTCCCCACACATAGGTGGTACCTAAATTTCTTAATTGACAGACTTAATTGATGGTCGACAGCAAGCGACAAATTGGCCAGAAGCTCAATCTGACCTGGGCTGGCTTTGAACTCATGACCTTTTGGTCAATAGTGATCTTTAATGCAGCTGACACCCAGCCAGCTGCGCCACCGTCCTGGTGCTATTCTCTCCCTGCTCTCCTCTGCACACGCTGTTCACAATTCTTCACATTTGATGTGTTTTGGTCTCACACACAATTCAGAAGCTGTTAATATTCAGGTTTGAGTTTTAAATTTAAAGGGTATTGCTAGTCCCATGTTTATTAATACAGTCATAATAATATCTATATAACAACAAATTAAAGCCCAGGAATATGGAATCTGTGACCTGCAGAGTCCCTTTCCTCTCAGGGACATCTAGCAACCAGTTGTCAAAGGAAGCTGTAGTCTAGCAAATGTCAATCTCCCCAACTCTGCTATGTAGCAATGGCAAATAAATTCCCTAATCACTTAGCCATAAAAGCACCCCTCAAAAACAAAAGTGTTGGGGAAGACTGATGCAAGGGACTTGAATGGGTGGCTTGAGCTGTATGTGGACATTTGAACACCTCCTGTTAATGTCTATGCATTTTTTTCTATTGAAACAGTGGAGACGGCTGGCTGGAATAATATAATTTTGTGTTGTCGAAGACTGTCATGTAATTTCATATAATTTTTTATTAATTGTTAGATAATGAAATCTGTATTAATTGCTATTTTGAAATAGATTGCTGTTGGTTCTGGCAATACGTCAGAAGACGGAAGGAGGGAAAAGTCAAGAATGAGCCATCAGCTTTACAAACAAAGGGACATTTGGGACTCATTCAAGTCAATGCTAAATTTGGCTAGATAAAGATAAGATAGTTGCAAACTCTGAATAAACAATAAGACTCAGTCTGAAGAATCTTGGACATGCTCAATGCAGCACTTGGGAGGGACAAGACCAGAAGGTGGAACTGGGAGCAGCTGAGAGGTGGGGCTGAGAGAGAAGTGTTAGTGTGTTTCTGTGTGATTTTCTGAAACCCTGTATAAATACTACTGCCATTTTCTTTTTTCTTTGTGGTACACCTGGCAATTCCAGAAGTCACCCATTAGTTTTCTGCTGCAGTAATAAAACATTTATAATTTATAATCTCCTCATTCCTGATCTGACTTTGGGAAACAAGGCCAGGAATATATTAGAAGGAAGGCCTGCCTTAACAGCAGCACGGATCCCAGAATCCCAGAGACCACTCCACAAGTTGCTATAGGGCAATCCCAGAAAAATGCTAAAGTATCAATCTCATAAAGGCCATAATTGTGCCGCTTCCTCCTATAATACTTTTTGACTTGCAAGGGAAGAGGTGGATAGTAGGCCTGTTTTATCACAGAAAAATCAGCTTCAAAACTCGCTTTGGATGTAGGGGGCGCTGGTGCCTCGTATCTGATAGACTTCCGAAGTTTTCAGCGTTTTTTTCGAAATTGATTCGGATGTACTTCCAAAATTTGGAATGGCTTTGTTAATGTTAGGGTCTAGTGAGAATGCAATAAATAATGCAATAAACAAGAAATTATATCCTAGATATTATATTACAGAGCAATTGTGCAAAGACAAATGGGCGTTAAATATGCTAAGCACACAGTCCTATTGCAAGAATAGGTGAACATTTGTGCATAGAAATAAGTTATTCAATTAATATAATATAATTATGTTCTGACCAATTTATCAGCACGTCATAACGGTAATGTAAAATGCAGTGCCCAAGTAACACGACAATATCAACAACAGTGTCAACCAATGTCAATAAATTATATATATATATATACACACACACAGACATAGACATAGACATAAGGCATTCATTTCATATAAGCAAATATGATGCAGAGTGAAACCACAATAGATACAATCTATATATATATAAATGTAACATCTGTGGTTATAAGCTTATAGGCAACAAAACCACACAACGCAGACACACAAAACCAGGCCACACTGACACATAACCCAACGAAGTAAGTTTGCAAAAAAAACACCCCAAAAAATTTAAGACAACAGCCGAAAAACCCTAAAAACGTTTGGGACTACAAGTTCCAGAAACCACTGGGGCAGGCCAAGAAACACAGCGCAAGGCAAAGGCGGTTAGAACAGTTCCCTTTCCCCCCCCCTCCCAACAGATCGGGTGCGCGCTGTGCTCCTCGCCGCCTCCCCATCCCTCAACACACAGAGCGTGCGAAACCCCCAGCCAATCAGAGGGGCAGCGCGGGGAAAAGCAGTCAAAATCCCTTCTCTTCCCTCCCCACCCCAAAGGAAAGAAACAAACAGACTGCTGGTGGGTGGCCTGGGACGAGAAAAAAAGAAAGGAAGACAGAAAGGAAGACAGAGAGGGGGGGGGGAGACAAAGAGAAAAGGACGGAATGGAAGAGGTAGCAACAGACAGGAAGGAAGGAGAGAATAAAGGGGGGAGGGAAAACGGGAAGGAATGCAAGAGGGAAAGGGCGAGAAAGGTCAGAGAGAAGGAGGGAGGTAAGGAAAGAAGGAAGTACCACAAGAAGAAAGAAGAGAAAGTACACAGGATAGAAAAATGAGAGAAAAGGTAATGAAGGACAACCTGGTGAGGGGAGGAGAAAAAGGAAGGAAAGAAAGAGAGGGAGGGAACAGAGAGAGGGAAATAAAGGGGAGGACTGATTGAGAAAAGGAATGAATTGGAGGAAGGAGGGAAAGGAAAGACGGAAGGAGGAAACACACACATACCCACACACATATATACATGCACAAAAATATACAAATATACACATACACACATACATACACACATCTGTACTTACACACATCTACACATATACATGCATATACATATACAAACACACATATACATAACTACACACATATACACACAAATACATATACACATATACGTAAGTAAACACACACATATACACACACATATGTTCACATACACACAAATACATATACATGCATACACTCACAGGCAGTCCCCAAGTTACAAACATCCCACTTCAAAATGACTCATACTTAAGAACACAGCTGGATTGAATGGCTTTTAGGGATTGCAAGTCACTTGATTGTGCTTTTCAACAACACCACAGCAAAGCATGGCCGGGTCAGCTAGTCCGTTATAATATAATAATGTTCTGATACTGTCATGTTACCTGGGCATTGCATTTTACATTACTGTGCATGATTTGTTGATAAATTGGACAGAACATTATTATATTATAACGGATTGTATCTATTGTGGTTTCACTCCGCGTTGTATTTGCTTATACGAATTGAATGCCTTATGTCTATGTGTATAATAAGCACTCTGCTATATATAAGATAAATAGGCAAACAAATGATCTGTACATATTGATATAAAGTACTATAGTAATGGAGTCAGAAGGTTGGAGGAGAGACAGAACTCCACAGTTCAAACCTTATCCACTTCCTCTCCACTCCTACCTAGGAAATTTCCACTACCTTGTTTACCTTTTGGTGGTTCTCGGATTATTCAACAGCGTCTCCGAAGTAGATAAGAGGGAAGGAAAGCAGGTTAAACTCCCACTTTGGAGGGGGCTTTCTTTCTCTCCCAGGCAGGAGGGGAAAGGAAGCAGAGTACTTCCGACTAACTTACGAGAAATGGTGGAAGAGGTTCGAAATAGGAAATTTACTTCCGGGTTACTTAATATCTTTGAAAAACGCTTCAAAACTTAATTACATCCAAATTATTCTGAATCCTGACAGACATCCGACGTTCGATAACAGGCCTAGTGGATAGCATCAGCCAATGAAATTTGAATTCATTGGCTAATGGGCAGGATACTAATGATTGGATGCAGGCTTCACTTTGGACAGATAGCAGACTATTTAATTTGGTTCTTTACCTCTTTAACCATAGGTGGTTTGGAGCTTTGTCCCAGTCTCCTCCCCGTGATCAGCATGTATTCATTGTTAGAGTTGAAAGCCAATGTAGCATTCTTGGTTCTAGGTTGTGTTTTTTTTTTTACTCCAACTTTTCTTTGGCAGTTTGTATGGAATTTGAATCTAAGAAGAAATTACTCAGGGTTTACTGTCTCATCGGGGGGCAGGGGGACCACAGAGTGGCACTAACACATGCATAGCCTCAGATCTGTCTTTTCATGGAGGGGGTCATCTGGCAAACCATTTGAGTTTTTTTGGCTCCTTGATTACAGTTACCAATATGGATGCCAAGACTATTCATAGCTGTAACCAAAAAAGTAGTGGCCATGTTGTTTCCTTTTCTATTATTATTATTATTATTATTATTATTATTATTTCAAACAAAAATATCTCCCACAGGAAAGAAATCCAGCATGCAAACCTATTTCATTACCATACGTAGTGATGTATCTTTATGAGTATTCTTCAAATTAGAGTGGCAATCACCCCTGGATCTGCAAGGTGAACAATAACAAAAGGAATAGTATTTCTTATTCAATGCTTTAAACATGTGCTTTGGAAGGGGGATTTACATTATTGCATTCTGTAACTGTTAACATGCTTTACATTTGTAAAACAAAATATTAATTTAAAAAACACAAGTAGATACATTTTCTCCTTATGATTTAAACATTTCCTTGTGCTGTCACAGATATTTCCATCTCAGACCTCCACCAGGACTTATTACAGCCCTTTTACACGGGCACAGATTCCTTGATACAGCTGGGTCACACCCTGCCACATTCATTTTGTTCCACTCCATCTCCAATCCACCTGTCGTACTTGCTGCAAAGTATTGCTCACTCAGTTGTACTAAATCTATTTCAAGAATGAAGGAATAAAGTGTAGTTGTTGCTGATGTAACAGGATTGGGAAAAAGCCAGGAAAATGTAGAAGATAACAACAAACTTAATGTGACATTCACATTTCTCTTTCCCTGTGGCAGTATGTCCGTGATTGTCTGTGCATGTGCTTAATCCATTTTCCTTGGGCAATTTGCCAGGTGTAACATGTTTGCCAGATTATTTTGCCTCACTGCAGGAAAAGTAGCCATGGGAAAGGGTTGATACAAAAGTCATAACCCCTAATAAAAGAAGGCTTTTGTGGTATGACAATGATGGACAGAAATAAGATCTAGCACCAATAACCTACAATAAAGGCAAAGATGAAGTACTTTGTCCACATAATGAGAAGACAGGAAAGCTTGGAGAAGACAATGATGCTGGGTAAAATGGAAGGAAAAAGGAAGAGGGACAGAGCAAGGGCAATACGGATGGATGGTATCCTTGAAGTGACTGGCTTGACTTTGAAGGAGCTGAAGGTGGCCACTGCTGACAGGGAGCTCTGGCATGGGCTGGTCCATTAGGTCACGAAGAGTCGGAAGTGACTGAATGAATAAACAACTATTTTGTTATGAATGCATATCTAAATAATGGTTCTTGGCCCAAGCATACTTTAACATCCAGCAGCTGCAACTAGTGAAGGAGAGGGGGGTTTTTTTGTTTCTCATCAGGACACAGGAGGAAGATGTTTCCAACTCTCTCTCACAAGTGAGTAAAGCTGTGATGGGGAATTGCTTCTAATTGAAGCGGCCCTACTCAATTTTTCAATGCAATTAGTGGCTGTTAAAGTGAGTTGGGGGAGCATTTATGACTGCCGATATTGCCATGAATGTGACTATATAGTGTTACTAAATATGGAGCATAAGAACATAAGAGCATAAGAACATAAGAAGAGCCATGCTGAATCGGGCCTCAGCCCATCTAGTCCAGCATTCTGTGTCACACAGTGGCCCACTAGTTGTACACGGGGATCTGTAGCAGAAAGGAGGGCAAAACCCTCACCTGCTCCCGACCCCCCACAACCAGTACCCGGGGAAAATCCTGCCTGCCTCCATCAACACAGAGGTGGCAATTGGATGTCCATTTCAGTAACTACTGATTCCCTTGGTATCCATGAATCTGTCTAATCCTGCCTTGAAGCTGTCCAGGCTGACAGCTGTCACAACCTCCTCTGGAAGTGAGTTCCATAACCCAATGACCTTCTGGGTGAAGAAATATTTCCCTTTATTAGTCCTAACTTTCCTACCTTGGAGCTTTAGGGAGTGCCCCCTAGTCCTAGTGTTGTGTGACAGAGAAAATATTTTTTCTTTATTCACCTTTTCTATCCCATGCGTGATTTTATACACTTCGATCAAGTCACCTCTTAAACGCCGTCTTTCAAGGCTGAAAAGACCAAGGCGTTGCAACCTGGTTTCATAAGGGAGCTGCTCCATCCCTTGGATCATTTTTGTTGCCCTTCTTTGTACCTTTTTCAGTTCCGTTATATCCTTCTTGAGGTGCGGTGACCAGAATTGTACACAGTACTCCAGATGTGGCCTCACCATAGATTTGTAGAGAGGCAATACAGCATTTGCCGACCTATTTTCGATTCCCTTCCTGATCATGCCAAGCATAGAATTTGCTTTTTTCACTGCTGCAGCGCACTGGGTTGACATCTTCATTGAGCTGTCCACCAAAACCCCAAGATCCCTTTCCTGGTTTGTCTCAGAAAGCTTTGATCCTATCAGTTGATAAGTGTATTTGGGGTTCTTTGCCCCGATGTGCATGACTTTACACTTGTTTAGGTTAAAATGCATTTGCCACTTTGTTGCCCATTCACTCAATTTCGAGAGATCTTTCTGGAGCTCTTTACAATCAGTTTCATTTTTAACTACCCTGAACAATTTAGTGTCATCTGCAAACTTTGCTACCTCAGAATTCACTCCTACATCCAGATCATTAATGAATAAATTAAAAAGTAACGGACCCAAAACTGAACCTTGGGGTACGCCACTTCTCACCTCTTTCCACCCAGAAAAATGTCCGTTTATTACCACCCTTTGTTTCCTACAGTTTAGCCAGGTTCCAATCCAGGACAAGACCTGTCCTCTGATTCCATGGCTGAAGAGCTTATTTAGGAGCCTTTGGTGAGGGACTTTGTCAAAAGCCTTTTGAAAGTCAAGGTAAACAATATCGACTGGGTCCCCTTTATCTATGTGTTTATTTACACCCTCAAAGAATTCTATCAAGTTAGTAAGACATGATTTGCCTTTACAGAAACCATGTTGATTTTCCTTCAGCAATGCCTGTTCTTCTATGTGCTTAGTAATTTTTTCTTTAATAATGGTTTCCATCACTTTGCCTGGAACTGAGGTTAGACTAACTGGCCTATAATTTCCTGGATCACCCCTGGATCCTTTCTTGAAGATCGGAGTTACATTTGCCTCCCTCCAGTCCTCGGTACAGTGCCTGATCTTAGAGAAAGGTTATATATTTTGGCTAGAATTTCAGCAATTTCACATTTGAGTTCCTTAAGAACTCTGGGGTGGATGCCATCTGGCCCTGGTGATTTGTTGACATTTAGTTTAGTAAGGCATGTGAGAACATCTTCCTTGTTTATCTCTATCTGGTTTAATTCATTTAATTCCCTCCTGAAAAAAACTGACTCAGCTGCAGGCATATGTTGTCTGTCCTCCTGTGTGAAAACGGAGGCAAAGAAGTCGTTTAGCCGCTCAGCAATCTCCTTGTCTTCACTTATTGTCCCTTTCTTACCATTTTCGTCAAGTGGCCCAACTGCTTTTCTAGTTGGGTTTCTACTTCTGATGTACTTAAAGAAGTTTTTGCTATTTTTTAAAATATTCTTAGCTATATGTGCCTCAAAATCTCTCTTGGCTTTCCTGACGGTTGCTTTGCATTTAGTTTGCCAGAGCTTGTGTTCCTTTCTGTTCTCCTCAGTAGGAAGAGCCTTCCATTTCTTAAATGAGTTTTTCTTCTTTCCAATCACATCTTTTACTTCATTTGTAAGCTATGCCGATGTCCTCTTGGACTTTCCCAGCCTCTTTCTTATTTTAGGAATGCATTTTAGTTTGGCTTGTTTTAAAGTATTTTTAAACAGTTTCCAAGCATTATGGAGGGATTTGATTTTTTTTTTTTACTGTTCCTTTTAGTTTGTTATTTACTATTTTTAACATATTGGTGAAATTCCCTTTGTGAAAATTTAAGGTCTCTGTGTTTGTTTTCACTGACAGTTTGCTATCCAAACTTAAGTTGAAGGTTATTGTGTTGTGGTCACTGGTACCTATGGGCTCAGTTACAAGGACATCTTGAACGAGATCTTGTTCATTAGTTAGCACCAAGTCCAGGATCCCCTTTCCCCTGGTTGGTTCCATGACCATCTGCTCAAGGGAATAATCAGCTAGCATGTCGAGGAACCTTGTCTCTCTTTCATGCGTAGAACAAGAATTTAGCCAATCTATTTGGGGATAGTTTAAGTTCCCCATTATGGCTAATTTATTGCTTTTTGAGGCCTGTTTAATTTCATTTTCCAGATAGCAGTCTGCCTCTGGAGTTTGGTTGGGAGGGCGATAGCAGATCCCTAATGCTAGATTAGTTTTTTGTCCTGGGACTTTTACCCACAATGTTTCTGTAGGTGTGTTTGAATTTTCTTGAAATTCTAATTCATGAGATTCTAGCTCTTCATTTATGTACAAGGCCACACCGCCACCGTTTTTCCCTCTCCTGTCTTTCCCGTACAGTTTATAACCTGGAATTTTTGTGTCCCAATTGTTTTCCTCTGTCCACCAGGTTTCTGTTATGCCAATAATATCAATATATATTTCTTTTGCCAAACATTCCAACTCCCCTCTTTTTGTTCGAAGGCTTCTAGCGTTTGCGTACAGACATTTATATTTATTGCTCTGATGCCCTTTCAACTTTGGCTGTTTATGAGAATTTGTAGAAGGCCTACCATGTCCTACCTCTTGACTACTTTCTATCTTTCTATCGCAGAGCAAGAGATCTGTGACTGTAAGTTACAAATCTGCAGCTGTAATTCAGAATGTCAACCTATATATCTTTGGTGGAACAGAAAAAGGTTTAAATAACCAAATATTTCAAATAAAAGGGAGTTTGACATCTCATATCTTAATATGTGAATTTCAAAATATGAAAGGACCAACAAGTGTTCTTTTCACTTGTAAAAGTGCTGCCTGTTTTCAACCTACTGGATTACACTGGTTTATAAATGACTGCCTGTGCAATCCAATGTTCAGACGTGATTCCCATTATGTTCAGTGGGATCTGTCTACAGGTTAGTATGTATAGTATTGTTATATGTGTGTCATGCTCACATAGATTCAAGTATAATGGTACAAAACTTAGGGGGGGGAAACCCTCATCTCAGGCCAGTAAAATTTGAAAATCACTTCAGAATTATTTCCATATTTGTTTGTGCTCTTGAGATATTTCAAAGTATTTCCAACTGTGATGCTTGGCAAATCAAATTGGCAACATAAGAAATTTAGTTTTTTAGATATTCCTTCTGCAAATGTCTTGCCTGTTGAACTGTTTTTGTATCTGCAGATCATAAGGGAAGTAACCAATCACAAATGTAGATGCATTTGACTTTTGAGCCAATTAGTTTTAAGAGATCTGTCAACAAAATATTGATTACTTACCATTTATTTTTCCAATGAACTTGCATGATCTTTCATTTTCTATCCCAACCTAATATCCTTTTATTTTCTAAAAAGTAACTTGTTAGAATTTGAATATATCAGTATGTTGGAATGTTTTCTGGTTTGCGAACAAAGCTGATGATTTGGCAGTAGGTCTGCTGTTTTCTTCCTCTCCCAAAAGCTTTCTCCAGCATTTAACTTTACTACAGAGGATGATGTGTCCTTAGAAAATAGTCATATAAATTTAGATGGCAAAGTGCTGTGGCTTTCCCAAGTAATGAGGGAAAAGAAGACAGTGAATATTTATGAAAATCTCAGGCCATTCAGCTTACTGTCTGCAAACAGCTTGCAAATTCAGATAAGGCAGCTAATGCAACTCCCTCTGTGTGTGTGTTTAAATTCAGCAATCTGTTCGACCAACACAGTGGCAAAATTGAATGTGTTTGAAACATCATTTTTGTTGAACATGTCACAGGGGTGATAGGAAGAAAACATCACTGCTTTGGGTTTTCTCTCAGATTACCGAAGTTACAGCCCCACCAAAGAGTAATAACATTTTCTATCTAACGAAGCCAGTATACCTTCATTATAGACAACTCTTCTATTTGTTTCATTTTAATGGGCTCAGTACAATGACGCTCACTAGAATGCTGGCAAATGACATTTTCACCTGTTTTTTTTTTTGTTATTAGCTTATTGAAAACTTTTAAATGACTGCATTTTTTCTATCTTCCATAAAATATTAATTAACTTCCCAAACCGGTGTAACTGTTCTCACTATAAACTCTGTGTGTGTGTGTGTGTGTCCCACACATTTGGATTCAAATCACGCATTTGAAGTGAAACCAGCAATATGTATTTCTGTAGTAAGGGTATGTTCATCAAACAGTAGAACTGTGAGTAGAATGAAACTGTGAATGTTTTGTTTTCAGGAATGTGTGAGCATTGGCTCAACATTCCCACACATTTTCCTTCCTGATGGCTTTCCATCCTTTGGTTTCTCCTTCTTTCACCTTCACTAACTACTCTGTTCTCATTTTTGTACTGTTATTCTGTTGTGTTTCTAACATGGGGTTGGATCCAGTAAAAAACTTTTGCTGGTGGGAGTACTCCTCTCAGCAGGAAGCTTTTGATTTAGTCAAGGTTTTCTGTTGCCTGAGTGGAGAAGGAGGTGATCTTGATTTTTACTTACTCTCTTTCTCACTATGGTTCCTACTGTCCCCTATGGACACATCACTCCAAAGCGTGAATGAGCCCTCCACAACAATTGCAAGTGGTACTATTTGCAACTGTAAGCAGAGAGATGAAATGGTATAACTCATTGCAAAAGACAACAGTGCTTGGTAAAGTGGAAGACAGCAGGAAAAGAGGAAGACTGAATTTCAAGTAAATTGGCTCAATTAAAAGAAGTCATGGCCCTGAGTTTTAACGACATAAGCAGTAATTTTGATAAGAGCTCATGGAGGTCTGGTGCATAGGGTTGTCCTAATTTAACTAACTTGATGGCAAATAATAACATGTGGGAGAGGGAACTAGTGAAGGTTACATGTTGCACATTCTCAATGGAAATCTGACAGTTAAATAAGACATCCAGGTTCTCTGAGTGCTGGTGTTTCTCATGTTTATATGCTTGCATTGTATTTCCCCATTGGTTTGTATTTAGATATGTTTTCTTTAACAAACTTGATCTTGTTTAAGTGCAAGGTATGTTGATTGTATGACATGCAAATTGCTGTTAGTAAAAGTAGAGGCTGGAATAATATCTGGTTTGTTTAGGGAGACAGAAGTACTGACGTTTTCCTAAATCAGTGAAGGAAATAACATTCTCCTGCTCCTTTGTTAAGGAGAAATGGTTTCAAGAAGGCTTTCCCCCAAAGGATCAGCTTTAAATTCCTCATCAGCAGTCCATGTATTCTTACTTTTCAGATGATATTTATTCTGCCTGTGCTGACAGAAAGTTTAGAAGGCAAAAGGTGGACAAATAGCAGACAGGCTCACTGAGGTGTGGTGCTCTAGTTGTGAACTGCATTTCTAGAAAAAAGTTTGATATCAGTAGAAGTAAAATTCAAAATCTCTATGAAGTCAATATGTATCAACACACCACATATCTGCCTGTCACAATCACCGACTTAGTACTGCCCCTTTAACACACACACGGAGACGTAGCAAAGGCTAACTAGTTTTATTGAATATAAAAAGTCCAAAAGGCAATTCTCTTGAAGAGATCAAAGAATAAAGCAATCAGCAAAGCTGAAGTCCAATTAAGAAAGCAAAGTCCCAAAAGATAGTTCCAAAGCAAACGTGGCAAAAAGCTTGGCAAGTTTCCGGATTGACTCCGGAACAAAGCAGGGTTTCCGCAGCAATGCGAATCAATAACAAGGCAAGGTCTTAGTCCAAGGCGAGCCAAACTAGGCTCCGAGATTCACTCCGCTTTCACGCCCTTCAGATCAGGCGTGGCCGGAGAACTGAGGATCAGTTCCCACGGGCCGTTCTTAATCCTTCGGCCGGGCCCTCGGCGATCTAGGGCCGGCGTCTCCAGTCTCTACTTTCCGGCGACGACGGTCTAGGGACAGATGCCAGCTCCTCCTGCCCTGCTCTATGTCCCTGCGTCTGTTATGGGAACGGCCCCGCTCTTCCAGTCCAGTATCGCTATCTCCTTGAGAAGCAGCCTCCCCGAACTTTCCCAGCCGCTGGCCTCCATCTGCTGCTCGGCCAGCTCCTGGGAACCTCGGCCGTTTGGGGAATTCATAACTATCTTCGCTATCTGCTTCGCTGCCCCCATCTCCACCTGGTCCGCTCCTTCCCGGGAGAATGCTCCCACTCGAGATCCCATGCTAAACTCTCTACAGGTGAACTGGGCAAAGGCACTGCTGACCAATCTTGCTCTGGGCCTTCCAACTCATCCTCCGAGTCCCCTTCAGCATGTGCGGTCCCAATGGCATCGGGACCCCGGCGCCTCACTCCCAGTGAGTGGCACGAACGGACCCATGGGTGCTACACTATCCCCCCTCAGGGCCCCCACTGGGCCGGGGCTTGGGCTTGTCAGGATACTTGCGGTGAAACGGGCCACCAACTCCCGGCGTGGACATCTCGAGCCTTGACCCAAGCCTCTTTCCGGCCAAACCTTTCCAGTCAATAAAATACTCCAACTTCCCGGTACCGGATGCGAGCATCAAAATGTCCTGCACTTCGACCTCCTCCCCGCCCTCCCGCATCACAGGGGAGGAGGCTGCGTCACATCAGGCCGCACCCCTTCGCGGGGCGGAGCAGGGCGATGAAACACCAGGTGGAGTTTCATGTCCGCAGGAAGCTGGAGCTTGAAGGAAACAGGCCCCACCCGCTCCAAAACTGTGTAGGGGCCCAAAAAACCGGGGCATCCAACTTGCGGCTGGGGCGTTGGTGGGCAGATTCTTGGTGGACAGCCAAACTTTATCCCCCCACCAGAATCGCAGAGGACCTCCTGGCGCCGCCGATCAGCCATCCGCGTGAGTCGACCTTCGCCTGATCCAATTGAGTCGTAGCAAGTCTTGAAGGCGCAGTGAGCTCCTGGAGCCAATCCTTAGCCT
>JARBWK010000002.1:73691823-73763540 GCA_030556195.1 Anolis apletophallus
TTCCATCTCAGACCTCCACCAGGACTTATTACAGCCCTTTACACGGGCACAGATTCCTTGATACAGCTGGGTCACACCCCTGCCACATTCATTTGTTCCACCTAACATCTCAATCCACCTGTCGGTACTTGCTGCAAAGTATTGCTCACTCAGTTGTACTAAATCTATTTCAAGAATGAAGGAATAAAAAGTGTAGTTGTTGCTGATGTAACAGGATTGGGAAAAAGCCAGGAAAATGTAGAAGATAACAACAAACTTAATGTGACATTCATTTCTCTTTCCCCTGTGGCAGTATGTCCGTGATTGTCTGTGCATGTGCTTAATCCATTTTCCTTGGGCAATTTGCCAGGTGTAACATGTTTGCCAGATTATTTTGCCTCACTGCAGGAAAAGTAGCCATGGGAAGGGGTTGATACAAAAGTCATAACCCCTAATAAAAGAAGGCTCTTGTGGTATGACAATGATGGACAGAAATAAGATCTAGCACCAATAACCTACAATAGAGGCAAAGATGAAGTACTTTGGCCACATAATGAGAAGACAGGAAAACTTGGAGAAGACAATGATGCTGGGTAAAATGGAAGGGAAGAGGGACAGAGCAAGGGCAATATGGATGGATGGTATCCTTGAAGTGACTGACTTGACTTTGAAGGAGCTGGGGGTGGCCACTGCTGACAGGGAGCTCTGGCGTGGGCTGGTCCATTAGGTCACGAAGAGTCGGAAGTGACTGAATGAATAAACAACTATTTTGTTATGAATGCATATCTAAATAATGGTTCTTGGCTGGCTTATACTTTAACAGTCAGCAGCTGCAACTAGTAAAGGACAGGGTTTTTTTTGTTTCTCATCAGGACACAGGAGGAAGATGTTTCCAACTCTCTCTCACAAGTGAGCAAAGCTGTGATGGGGAATTGCTTCTAATTGAAGCAGCCCTACTCACTCAATTTTTCAATGCAATTAGTGGCTGTTAAAGTGAGTTGGGGGAGCATTTATGACTGCCGATATTGCCATGAATGTGACTACATAGTGTTACTAAATATGGAGCAAGAGATCTGTGACTGTAAGTTACAAATCTGTAGCTGTAATCCAGAATGTCAACCTATATATCTTTGGTGGAACAGAAAAAGGTTTAAATAACCAAATATTTCAAATAAAAGGGAGTTTGACATCTCATATTCTAATATGTGAATTTCAAAATATGAAAGGACCAACAAGTGTTCTTTTCACTTGTGAAAGTGCTGCCGGTTTTCAACCTACTGGATTGCACTGGTTTATAAATGACTGCCTGTGCAATCCAATGTTCAGACATGATTCCCATTATGTTCAGTGGGATCTGTCTACAGGTTAGTATGTATAGTATTGCTATATGTGTGTCATGCTCACATAGGTTCAAGTATAATGGTACAAAACTTAGGGGGGGAAACCCTCACCCCAGGCCAGTAAAATTAGAAAATCACTTCAGAATTATTTCCATATTTGTTTGTGCTCTTGGGATATTTCAAAGTATTTCCAACTGTGATCCTTGGCAAATCAAATTGGCAACATAAGAAATTTAGTTTTTTAGATATTCCTTCTGCAAAAGTTGAACTGTTTTTGTATCTGCAGATCATAAGGGAAGTAACCAATCACAAATGTAGATGCATTTGACTTTTGAGCCAATTAGTTTTAAGAGATCTGTCAACAAAATATTGATTACTTACCATTTATTTTTCCAATGAACTTGCATGATCTTTCATTTTCTATCCCAACCTAATATTCTTTTTATTTTCTAAAAGTAACTTGTTAGAATTTGAATATATCAGTATTTTGGAATGTTTTCTGGTTTGCGAACAAAGCTGATGATTTGGCAGTAGGTCTGCTGTTTTCTTCCTCTCCCAAAAGCTTTCTCCAGCATTTAACTTTACTACAGAGGATGATGTGTCCTTAGAAAATAGTCATATAAATTTAGATGGCACAGTGCTGTGGCTTTCCCAAGTAATGAGGGAAAAGAAGACAGTGAATATTTATGAAAATCTCAGGCCATTCAGCTTACTGTCTGCAAACAGCTTGCAAATTCAGATAAGGCAGCTAATGCAACTCCCTCTGTGTGTGTGTTTAAATTCAGCAATCTGTTCGACCAACACAGTGGCAAAATTGAATGTGTTTGAAACATCATTTTTGTTGAACATGTCACAGGGGTGATAGGAAGAAAACATTACTGCTTTGGGTTTCTCTCAGATTACCGAAGTTACAGCCCCACCAAAGAGTAATAGCATTTTCTATCTAACGAAGCCAGTATACCTTCATTATAGACAACTCTTCTATTTGTTTCATTTTAATGGGCTCAGTGCAATGACGCTCACTAGAATGCTGGTAAATGACATTTTCACCTGTTTTTTTGTTTTCTTATTAGCTTATTGAAAACTTTTAAATGACTTCATTTTTCTATCTTCCATAAAATATTAATTAACTTCCCAAACCAGTGTAACTGTTCTCACTATAAACTGTGTGTGTGTGCGCGCGCGTGTGTGTGTGTCCCCCACACATTTGGATTCAAATCACACATTTGAAGTGAAACCAGCAATATGTATTTCTGTAGTAAGGGTATGTTCATCAAACAGTAGAACTGTGAGTAGAATGAAACTGTGAATGCTTTGTTTTCAGGAATGTGTGAGCATTGGCTCAACATTCCCACATTTTCCTTCCTGTTGGCTTTCCATCCTTTGGTTTCTCCTTTTTTCACCTTCACGAACTACTCTGTTCTCATTTTTGTACTGTTATTCTGTTGTGTTTCTAACATGGGGTTGGATCCAGTAAAAACTTCTGCTGGTGGGAGTACTCCTCTCAGCAGGAAGCTTTTGATTTAGTCAAGGTTTTCTGTTGCCTGAGTGGAGAAGGAGGTGATCTTGATTTTTACTTACTCTCTTTCTCACTATCGTTCCTACTGTCCCCTATGGACACATCACTCCAAAGTGTGAATGAACCCTCCACAACCATTGCTAGTGGTACTATTTGCAACTGTAAGCAGAGAGATGAAATCGCATAACTCATTGCAAAAGACAACAGTGCTTGGTAAAGTGCAAGACAGCAGGAAAAGAAGAAGACTGAATTTAAAGTAAATTGGCTCAATTAAAAGAAGTCATGGCCCTGAGTTTTAAAGACATAAGCAGTAATGGAGGTCTGGTGCATAGGATTGTCCTAATTTAACTAACTTGATGGCAAATAATAACATGTGGGAGAGGGGAACTATGTGGAACATGTTGCACATTCTCAATGGAAATCTGACAGTTAAATAAGACATCCAGGTTCTCGTGAGTGCTGGTGTTTCTCATGTTTATATGCTTGCATTGTATTTCCCCATTGGTTTGTATTTAGATATGTTTTCTTTAACAAACTTGATCTTGTTTAAGTGCAAGGTATGTTGATTGTATGACATGCAAATTGCTGTTAGTAAAAGTAGAGGCTGGAATAATATCTGGTTTGTTTAGGGAGACAGAAGTACTGACGTTTTCCTAAATCAGTGAAGGAAATAACATTCTCCTGCTCCTTTGATAAGGAGAAATGGTTTCAAGAAGGCTTTCCCCCAAAGGATCAGCTTTAAATTCCTCATCAGCAGTCCATGTATTCTTACTTTTCAGATTATATTTATTCTGCCTGTGCTGACAGAAAGTTTAGAAGGCAAAAGGTGGACAAATAGCAGACAGGCTCACTGAGGTGTGGTGCTCTAGTTGTGAACTGCATTTCTAGAAAAAAGTTTGATATCAGTAGAAGTAAAATTCAAAATCTCTATGAAGTCAATATGTATCAACACACCACAGATCTGCCACACTGGAAAAGACATATATATGTATTTATAATTGCATTTGCAAAATAAAACATTATTGCAAAGAAGTCGATAAGACAAGATGCTACATCAGACATTTTTTTAAAAATCTGTTAAATGTTCTTGAGGCTTTGGATCTAAATGAATAGCATATGGGGGTTGATGTATTTGTACATTGTCAATATATGCTACAATATAATGCAACTGCCCTATATGGTGAGCTTTGAACGAACTATGACCATGTAAGCTTATTTTTTGCTCATTGTCTTGACTGGGAGGGATGGGAAGTCTACTTTTCTGAGTCTTGCTAGGCCGCTCTGATCTTAGGAGGTCAGGCAGTGACCTACATACTTTCTTTTCCTTTGGTCCTGATTTTGGGTTTGTTTCTTTAAATATGGGAATTGTTGGTAGCTTCAGATCTTTAGTAATGGCAGTGAACAAGTGTGCATGTAGAGCGTGACCACCTTTCAGTTTCACGTTTGCTCAATAGCATGCAGTGTAGCCTTTACTTCACATTAGTTTTGCCTTTTCTGACCAGTGAAGATGGATCCTTAGTTATGGGATTTGTGGGAAGCATCTGATATTTGAGTATTGGAATGAAAGAGATTAGAGGAGCTGCTGGGAAAGAAAACTAAGAAATTTTGAGATTTGTTGAAAGCTTTCTTCCATCGAGACAAAGGACCAATAGAATCTTGGGCCTTGAACATAAATACTCTATAACAGGTCTGCACAACCTGTGGCCCTCCAGATAATTTGGACTCCAGCTTCCAGAATTCCTGACCATTGGACAAGTTTGCTAGAACTTCTGGGAGTTGGAGTTCCAAACATCTGGATGACCACAAGTTGTGCAGTCCTGTAATATATACACTAATGTAGAAGTCTAGACATTTTTATCAAAAAAATCCAGCCCAAAATTCCTGGGTTGACGTATCCATGGATCGTGTGAGTAATGTACCTTATATTTTTTCAAAAAAGGAACCAGCCACCCCTTTCTGAATAGAATGGTAAAAGGCAAGAATTTAGTCAGTCCTGAGAGAACCTAAAAGAAGCAATGGTCCCTCTATTCTCTGCTGTGGCAACAGTTCTGGCCTTTTTGGATGTCTAGATGGGAAATTGTGGCAGCAGCCGGTCCCCTGAAGTGTCACTGGTGCTTTTTGCTGTCTGTGGAATGACCCACAACTAATCCACAAGTATACATGATGTCAACATATAAGTGTGTGTGTGCGTGCGTGTGTGTATCTCCATCCCTGAACTTTTCATCTTGATTTAAACTCCCCTCCCCACCAACCAACAAACCATAAATGTCACACTGAGTAGTGGATATCTGTTGCACTGGTGATCAAGGTGCATCAGGAAGATGTTTCCAGTTCTTTCTCACCAGCAATCTATTTCTGCCCTTTGCTCACCCTGTAATGTAGGGTTTGGCCATTATGGGTAATCTTTACGTAAAGGGCCATGTGCTTGCATCTATGTTGGGTGTTTTTTTTGGCAAGGATCTGTATCTTGATTGCAATTGCTGCTGTCTGGTAAATGGGAATAGTGGTGGGTGTGTCAAGCTAAAATTAATTGCATATAACTGTAACTATACTGCTTTCACATTACAGAAGACCATACAGGATTCCAGCCAACACATATTATTTTAGTGGGAAGGAAAAAACAAGGCAGATGGGATCAACCAGTTATAGTTAAAGAACTATTGCAATAACATGTTAGATAGTAAGACCAGAAGGAGGGGTGGGTATAATTAGTGATGCTGTTAGCTCTGCTGTCATATCCTGGAAGTAAATTGAATTTTCAAGCATAAATACCAATCGCTTTAAGCCTTGAGGAGATTTTCTAGTATTTGATGACAGTTCAGCTAGTTTTAGCCTTTATTTGTCCCCCGTCTCTTTTCAATGCTGCAGATGCTATGCCTTTAAGCAGAAATGAATAACCCATCCATTTTCCTTTCTGCCATATGGTCAAGATATCAAGATCTTTCCATCCTAAACACAAAGAAAGTAAGAATTTGATCAAAAGGAAACTAAAATGAAATTCTCTCCCATGGAAAATTGTCATTTCAATGGTTGCAGTTATTCCTTACCTGTAAAAGATCAAGCTGTGTGGACATTATAGTTAAGGAACCTCTCAGGAAAAGCAGTAGCAATCCTAATTCAGTGCTAACATTAAAGCTGCACTACATACAAACAACTCTCCTAAGAAATGAAAATGGTCAGTATTAAACCACTGGTGCACTATAAAGCTGTAACTGTCTATTGATGCAATTCATTGGCTTCTAAGCCTAAACAATATATTTCTGCTATCTGGAATCCTGTGGCTGTCTCCTGCAGAATTCTGGGGTTTGTAGTTTAGTGAGACCCAGGAGCCCTCTGGCTGAGCATCTTAACGGTCCCTCCCTAAACTACAAATCCCAGAATTCTGTAGGAGGCAGTCACAGGATATCAAATGGGATGCATACTTTTTGCCTACTCTTTAAGCTCTAGAAATAAGGCCAATAGCCTCTACTTTTTTGGTATGGAATGTTTGAAAGTTTTCTCTCCCATTTTAGATTCCTCATTACCTAGCAAGTTGTTTGAACCCTAAACCATAAACTATGTGCTATGGAAAATGCCCAGTTTCATAAATCAAAGCTTGAGGCTGTCTTGATGCAAATAAACCATAGTTAATATTAACCAGTCTTTGACTTCTTTCTGTTGCCTTGAATCCAAGAGAAATTTTCTATTACCACAAAAATGTTGCACTCACAGGTACTTAATTCTCCCCAATACATGTGGAGAGTCTAACACACAACCAGTTATATGCCTTGGGGGTGTGGGGGTGTAATAGAATCAAGTACATTAACATGTATTGCACATCAATTGTTGGAACAGTAACTGTATCCTGAATTGGTTCAGCCGGATAATACCTCTTCCCATCTTTTAGTCAGGTAAAATAGTGTGGCACACTGCCATTTACAAGGCCTGTGCCAAGTTTATTAGCTGAAAAAGTGACTTCCAAAACCTTGTTAAAGAAAACATATTTCAAAATGATAGGTTTATAAAATCCTTCTTCAGTCCCTCAGCTCCATGCCAATTCTTTTTTAAAAATACAGGGAGAGAAATTAAAAATTATATTCACTCCTTCCCATTCAGTTCAACTTCATTAATCTATCACCAGAGGCCAATTTGAAGAGACAGAGGGAGGACTTGAGAAGGTACCCTTCCAAGCTATAGCATCAAAATACAATTTCTGTGGTTGGTTGCACATTTGTAATGTGACTATCCTTGATTTATTTTAGTTATTTTGACTGGCCTGAGAAAGTAACATGATGCATTCCTGCAATATTTTAATGAAGGAGCTACCAAAATTGACATCTAAATCTTGGCTATTATACCCAAGATACCAGCATTGTTGGCTCAGACTGTTTTTTATAGTTTGAAAAATGACTGACTCTTGTAAAACTTTTATTTGGAAGTATCATACTGTGGGGAAAAAGTTAGGCTCAGATTTTTTGTGGAGAAGAGTAGGATGTATCAATCTGGAGCAATAGTTATAATTATAAAATAACAAGTTCAATTTCCCAGGTCAGAAGCAGAATGCTATTTAATAGGCTTGTGCATAATTTTATTTTTAAATCAGATTTCTTTAAAAATTGTAGAAATTTGTGCATACAAAGCGATATTCAAAACTTGCCGAAAAGGTGTGGGGGGATTTAGAAATTGAAACACTCAGCAATAATTTTTGTTAATGTTCTATAACATTCGGATGTATTACAAGGTCAGTTTAATTTTCAGTATAACCATTAAGCAACTTTGGTAAAGCCAAGAGAATATAAAGTGCTTAAAAACCAATTCTTTTAATTTGGAGTTTTGCCCCATCATCGCCATAAGGAAGGTGGGACTACATTTAATGCGTGCAAGACTCAGCCATCTTAAATGTAGTTTAGAAAGATGAAACCCACAGTGGCAGAGAATACAAAAGGCCCTGCTGTAAACTACATTTCCCAGAATGCAAATATTCCTTTTACTTTGGACCGTCACCAAAAGGAAGGCACTGTGGGGGACAGCCAGCCAGCCGTTTAGAGTTAGTCTAATGATAAATAAAATTATTGAATCTGCAAAGAGGACTAAAGTAAGTAAATCTATATATATATATTTGAACGGTCGTGCAATGAGGCAAATAGACAGCTAAACTATAAGCCTCAGAAGCACGAAAATTGGCAACACATTCCAAAATACAACGAGGTACCTATACGACCAAAAAAACCAGCCCTAGGTACCTCGCAACAGCCCCAAACACAAGCCCCCCAAAACGGGCAATGGAACCTGCCATCCCTGCCTCTTCGCTGCGAGTGCTTATTTCGAACGTTCGTGCATGGCAGGGGGAAGAAGCGGGGGGGACGGACACCAATGAGGAAGCATGTTCTTTTACCTGTGTTTTGCTAAGGTAATATTAGCACTTTTGGCTTTTGAAGCATGTTCCTACCACAGGCTCCTCTGGCTATGTCTGCATCCGCAGGTGGGGCTCCCCTCCAGTCGCTGCTGTAGAACAGGGCCCTTCGCCTCCCGAGCAGCGGCTCCTCCTCCAAGACCGGGCACAAACTCTCTCTCTCTCCCTCTGTGTGTGCGGTTTTTTAAAGATCCTTTGGGGAGAGGCGGGGTGAAGCTTGCTGCAGGTGTGCGTGCCTGTGTGTACAGCGCATGCCCTGAGGCTTCCTGGCATGGGGGATGTTGGGAGTTGTAGTCCTGGGTGTGTTTAGGCCTAAGCCCTTGGTGCTGTGCGTCGGCGTGAGGGGTTGGTGCGGCCCTTCTCCCCGTCTTCCTCCTGCGGGGAGGGAGTGGTTTTGTTTTTTGTGCTGCGGGCCCTTTAAGAGCAGCCATTTGCTACCCTTTGCTCTCCATTCAGTTTCTCTCCCTCTCTCTGAAAGAGATAGTTAAAATTTTAGAAAACCGTCCGGTTCCCAAGTGACAATCTTTAAAGGGCCTGCGGGTCTTGCCAATAGGAAGTCAACGCAAGCGAATGAGGACAAGGCGATGGAGAGCCGAACGTGTTGTCTCACGCATGCGCATTGCCGACGCCGTGTTGCCTCTCTGGCGAATCCTCTCCTGATGACAAAATGGCAGCAGCGGAGGGCCTCCCGGTTTAGGCTTTGACTTCGGCCCAAACACTGCCCTCGAGAGCCGCGCCTTGGCCTACACGTTGCACCGATGGAGCAGCTTCTCCTCCACTTATTTGCCGGAGTGAGTCGAAGGGAAAGGCCCAAGAGGGGAGGCCTCGAAGCAGAGAGGGCAGTCAGTTGAAGGCCTTGGAAGCCTGCCCCGCCCCCTCTGAGGGGATGCGAGGGACTAGGCCGGAGATAACAAACAGCATTACATCTCTCTTGGGCTGCCTCTGGAGTAGGCCTTGGCCAATTTGGGCCCTCCAGGTGTTTTGGACTTCAACGCGTTGGCGTGAGGGGCTGGTGCTGCCCTTCTCCCCGCCTTCCCCCTGCGTGGAGGGAGTGGTTTTGTTTTTTGGGCCAGGTGGGGAAGCTCCAGGTGGCCGTGGCCGGTGCTCCACCACGCCAGGAAGGCACAGCGCATGCGCTACACACACGCGCACCCCCTTCCCCAAAGAAGTTTTTTAAAGAACTGCACACGTGGAAGGAGAGGGGGGTAAGGGAGAGGGAGAGAGTGCCCAGCCTGCATATCCCTCCCTCTGGAGAAGGGCCCGCCTAGGAGGCGAGGGGGGCAAGGTCGCAGCAGCCACTGGAGGGGAGCCCCACCTACGGGTGCAGCCACAGCCAGAGGAGCCTGTGGTAGGGACACACTTCTGGATGGGTGTCCCTCCCCCCCTGCCATGGCCTTCTCCCCCTCCCACCTACCCCCAACACCCATTTCTCCAGCAGGGACACCCCCCGTCTCCCGCTGCCCCTCCTTCCTGCCTGGAAAACCCCCTTGGCCCACCAAGGAGCTCGCAGCCCACTATTTCCCAAAACACACACACATGAATGCACACACATACACACATAAAGACACACCTACACATACAGACAACACACACATGCACACACATACACACACATATACATAAAGATAACCACCCATACACACATATACACATGCACACAAATATACACACAACACACACACATATATACATGCACACATATACACATATATACACATGCACACACATATATACACACATATACATAAAGACAAGCACACATGCACACAAATATACACAACACACATATATACACAGATATACATAAAGACAAGCACACATATACACATGCATACAAATATACACATATATACACATGCACACACACATATACACACCCATTTATACATATATACACATGCACACATATATATACACACATACATAAAGACAAGCACACATATACACATGCACACAAATAAACAACACACATATATACACATGCACACACACACATATATACACACAACACACATATACACATGCACATATATATACACACATATACATAAAGACAAGCACACATACACACATATACACATGCACACACATATACACACAATACACACATATATACACACATATACATAAAGACAACCACACATATATACATGCACAGATATATGACAACCACACATATATGCATGCACAGATATATATGTATGTACACACATCTGTACATACACACATGTACACATATACACACATATACATATAAAAATACACAAGCACACACACACAATATACATATACACAAATACACAAAAACATATGCACACACATATACACAAACACACGTAAGTACAGATATACACAAATATATATACATACATGCACGAGGAAAAGAAGGAAGTGAGGAGTAAAGGAAATAAAAGTGAACGAAGGAAGGAAACAGGGAGCGAAGAAAGGAGACAAAGAAGTAGAGAGAGGGGGAGGGAAGGGAGGAAGGAAGGAAGGAGCGAAGGAATGACGACACCAAAGAGAGAAAGAGGGAATGACAGAAAAAGTCAGAGAGGGAAGAAAGGAGGGGAAGGAAAAAGGGTAGGTAGGTACCTCTAATTCTCCAGATATCTACCTCTACTTTGAAAATTCTTACCAGAGGCCCACAGCCGGCTACTACGATTTGGGGAAGTTGTAGTACAAAACAGCTGGAGGACAAGAGGGAGGCCCCACGTTGTCCCAGGCCTGGGAATGCAGTGGGTCAGGACTACCATACAACACAACACAAGGAAGATATAAATCCCAACTCATCCTGATCAAACTGCTAAAGGTCTCTTAATGTTATCAACCACAGGCAAAATGGCCATCTATCTAGAGTGCTTTGATTGTGCTTCCCCACCATGTGGGTAGACAGCTAGTAATAGTATAAATCTGTGCTAAGTTGGATTTATGTGGCTGTGTGTCATAGAGATAGGCAGACATTCAAGAGGATTGTTGTCGATTTTTAGAAAATAAATAATTTTGGTCTAAATTTTTCAAAATCTCCAAGAATCTGTAGATGTGTGAATCTTTCTGAACTTGTAGGCATTGATGCCCTAGTTATCTTGTGCATTGTATATAAAATTCAAATAGATAGCTCTTGTAGTTTTTTTAAAAAATAAAATAAAATGTTGTTTATAAAAACTTTGAAAATTCACCAAAATCCACGAATAAGCCAAACATTATGACACTTGATGGAAACAGAGTGGTAAATGTGTTCTACCATTGTAGCAAGTTTAACGCCAATAGTTTTTAAAATGAGGGAGCTGGGAGCCCCTGAAGTTTCCCTAATCATAGTAATTATTGCATTAATGTGCATGCACAATTACTGTAATGAAATAGTAATGAAATTTCATTTGTCTCATTACAGTAATGAGTTTTTACTCAGTATACTTTAGAAACACTTTAGAAATGAAGCTCCAGGACCACTCAGTTTTTTAAGTACGTTTGAACCATATTTTTATCGATCACACATTCCTACTACCTTATATCAATAGATGCATTTCACAGAGAAGATGTGCTGTTCCTTATAATTCTCAACTGTGATCTGACTAAAAATTAACCCATATCCTGATTTGTGTCAGGAAAAAAATCACTAGTATCCACTGGGAGATATTCAATGGGATCACATTTGTAGAGAATAAGTTAAAAATCATCTGTAAGAATAGCAAGAAGAAATATTTTATTTTAAAAAGTACGATAGTGATGGTTAATACCCACATAATAAAATGATTGTCTGGCTTTGTGCTTTCTGTCGCATGGACTACCAGAGCCTGTTGCTCATAGCAACAGAAGAAGAAATTGTCTTTCAGATGGTGAGAGAATGTTCTCCTCTAATCAGAAAAAACAGCTTGGAAAACAAGGGACCACTTCCATAACTTTAGATTATCCCTCAGAGCAAAATGCTTCAGTAAACATACATCTTGGCTGACTCTGTTCTAGTCTTAGTGCCCATGCTATGAACAAATATGAGAAAGGCACCTTACACCACAACCTGTCTACTTCGAAATAATAGCCTTTGAGTTCAGTAGGATTTACTCCTAGATAAATGAACATAGGATTGCAGCCTTGCTGACTGACACAGATTGTAGCTACATGCCCTTTGTAAATAGCAGCCAGAAGTAATTTACCAGATGAGATTTAAACTAAAATCTGCCAAGCAGAACTAAAGCCAACTTCCAGCACAGTATTTAGTTTTTTTCCCCACAGCAAGCATCTCTGAATTGAGAAAATAATGGTTTGCCTTGCATGGAAGTAATCTTAAAGACAAACTCATGAAATGTGTGGAAACAGGGCTACAAGACCTGGCTTGGGAATGGGAGGTGAGTGAGGAAGGAGAATGCTGTGATTGTAGAAGGAGTGATATTGAGCAAATTTATCCTCAGCACCAAAATAAATAACAGAGTTCTACTTATCTTTTCTCAGCTTAATCACATTTCACTTACCCATCTGGAACAATGCTTGATGTGTTTTCTCCAGCTTACTGGGTAGTTGATTTGGTGGTTTTCTTCTTCTTCTTCTTCAACACCAATAATGCTATTTCAGAGCTTTCTTGGGTGTAACTCAAAATGATAAACTTTCAATGGTAAGTCATAGGACCTCATCATTCCCCGTCCTACTGCACTTCACCAACGCAGATAGCTTGGAACCCGCTGGATCTCATCACATGATGCACATCTACTTCTGGTAGGGCTCTGTGCTGGCTGTGTTGGCAAAGTGTGGTAAGAGGGGGAAATCTGAACATGGGAGATTACCTGTTGTCAGATAGCAATCATGAGGACAGCATGGGCACACACCAGAAAGGAATGTGGTGCACTGGACAATAGATTCATCCCACTGCCTCACAACTTGCCCTGCTGTTCTCTGTATCAAGGACCTCAGTATGATGAGGTCCATAGTCCAAAACAAATCGTAGTCCAAAACCAATCAGAGCTAACCAAGGTGCTATGTAGGGTAAGGGCACCTTGCCCTCCTGGTATGGAAGCCCCTGACAACCCTTGCCACAATTCCTGCTTTCTCAAACCTAGGGGGGGGGGGGGGAGAACATGGCAAAGAAGGATGTTACAGAGTTATTGCAGTTACATTAAAGCTGCCTATTGAAAGTCTAAACATTTTTTAGATTCGTACTGGTGAACTAACATAGTATTGTTTGGGTTTCCTGTTGGGCAGTTACAGATGCGTAATCAAGTTACACTCTTGTGAATGCTTTGTATTCATGATCCCTATGCAACTCCTTTGCAACAAGGAGAGTCAGTTCTGGGCTAGATTCATGTTTGGTATTTCTTTAAATATTTTATCCATATATTTTACAAAAGCTATGATATAGTCAATAGGGGTGTTCAAAACTTTGTTTTTAATCAAAACACCCACCAATCATTTTCATTAAGATTCTGTAACATTCGGATGCCTCCCAAGGTCAGTTTAATTTTCAGTGCAAGTATTAAGCAACTTTGGTAAAGCCAAGACAACATAAAGTGTTTAAAAATTAATCCTGTTTTCCTTTGGCCCAATCATCATAAGCAAAGGCACTGGGGGCAAGACTAACAAAGTTCGTCAGGATGCTGAGAACACAGTATTCTTAGAAACACCTATGACCACCACACCACACAAGAGTTCAGGAATATAAGCAAACAGATTATTGTAAACACATATAAAATCAGGAATAAGAAGAAAGAAGAAAGAAAGAAAGAAATCTAATCCAAAAAGGTTTACCAAGTGGTAATAACCATACAATAATCCAAAAGTTCCAGAGGTGACAAAGTCCAGGAACAGCCAGAAATCACAGATTCAGCATAAGTCCACAATCAAAAAGGCATTACTAGTAAAGCTTGAACAGGAGTCTATGAACAGGAACATAGAAGACTTCCAGGATATATATAAAATCCAAAATCAAAGCTTGACTTGAACCAGGAACAACAGAACTCACGCTTAGCTTCTCACTCTAATGCAGCATTGCCTGAACTGACCTTAAGGCAAGCAACTTGTTGTTTAACAGACACCCATGAAATAATTCAGTTTCATGTGAATATCCTTTCCAACTTTCCCACGTAATCTCTCTGAATGACACAATCTATTTTCAGCTCTGATTTTTAAACAAAGACCTTTGTTGATCTCCATAGCTTCCGGTGAGTTCTCATGGGATCCCTCTTTATCACTCAGCTCTTCACTCAGTTCCTTATCTGCTGTTGCTACTTCAAACTTCCCTGAATGCCCTTGAGGGCACTTCCTGAGCCGGTTTTCTCACAGGCAGAACCATCATTTCCAGACTTGAATTTCCCAGACTTGAATTTCCCAGACTTGAGAACCCATCACTTTGTGTCATAGGAAAGCTCACAATCCTCTCTAAATCATCAGTTAAACCATCAGCCTCTGCTGGTTGAGCTACAACAGTTTGGAAAAATGAGGCCCCCTAAACTCTCTTCCCTAAACTACAATTCCCAGTATGCAGTGCTGAGCAACAGAAAGCCCCAATGGCACCAGCCGTTTAGATTCAGTCTAATAATAATAAATAAAATTATTGAATCTGCAAAGAGGACTAAAGTAAGTAAGTAATAGTATAAATCTGTGCTAAATTCAAGTTATGTGTTTGTGTGTCATAAAGACAGATAGACATTCAAGGGAATTGCTGTGGTCACTTTTTGCGGGGATAAATGGTTTTTGTCTAATTTCTTTTTAAAAATCCCCAAAATCTGCAGATTTGTGAATCTTTCTGAAATTTCTGGGGATTAATGCCTTGGTTATCTTGTACATTGTATATAAAATGCAAGTACATAGTTCCTGTAGTTTTTTTTATTTAAAAAGTTTATTAAAACCTTTGAAATTTCCCCAAAAATCTATGGATAAGTGAAAAGTTCTGAAATTTGGTGGGCTAACAGGAGTAAATGGATTCTACCGTTGTAGCAAGTTTCACTTCAATAGCTTTTAAAAATGAGGAAGAAAGCAGCCCCTGAAATTTTTCCAATTATAGTAATTATGCACAATTTTTTTTACTATCATTATAGCAAGAAATTTTTCACTAACTATACTTTAGAAACACTTTAGAAATGAAATGCCAGCCTCCCCACCCCCACCTCCCAGTTTTGTAATGGCTTTTGAACTATTTTTTTATGGATCACACGTCTCTAATAGCCAGATATGGCCACCACATAACTACTAGACCTGGGTAGGTTCGGTCAGAATGCTCGGAAATTGGCATGACTTTGGATTAAATCCACTTTTGAAGTGGTTTCAAAGCAATTTAAGCAATCTGAAAGTAAATTTGCCAATTCGAAGCCATTGCCACGATTTTTCCCGATCCAGGCAGTAGATCGGAAAGGAATCAGCCTTAGATTCCCGCCCCTCCCAAGGTGGTTTCTCCTCATTGGCTGGAGGCAAGTAGCTGTAGAAATTGCAAAAGGCCCTCTAGTTTAACAGCAGTGGCGATGCAAAGAGGGATGAGGTGGGCGTGGCTAAGCACAGCTATTATTGAAGGCCACGCCCCAGAAGGACACCGTAGAGATTGCAAAAGGTCCTGCTGTTAAACTAAGCATAAATATAAAATAAACGGAATCTACAAAGGTGTCTAAATAAAGAGAAGGCAGCAAAGCCTTTCCCTGTAATAAACTGTTTCCCTACAATAAAGATAGTCTATGTCCACCACAAAAGGGGAGCCTTCATGACTTTCCACACCTTCCCTTTCAACAAAACCTGTGTCTTGGCTTCTCATGCCCTGCCTCTCACTGTTTGCCATTATTTGCCGCAATCTTTTGGCCATTTTCCCCTGGCAGGGATCGAACCCATGACAACGCAAAGAGGGATGAGGTGGGCATGGCTAAGCACAGCTATTCTTGAAGGCCATACCCCCAGTGGTAGAGATTGCAAAAAGTCCTGCTGTTAAACTAAATATAAATATATAATAAACGGAATCTACAAAGGTGTCTAAAGAGAAGGCAACAAAGCCTTCTCTCTCTCTCTGTCTCTGTCTCTGTCTCTGTCTCTGTCTCTCTCTGTCTCTGTCTCTGTCTCTGTCTCTGTCTGTCTCTCTCTCTCTCTCTCTCTGTGTGTATATATATACATACATACATATAATCTCCCAGAAAACTCAAGTTGCCAATTGAGTTTCCAAGGACATATGTACTTCTCTTCCTTTTATATACAGGAGGGATTTACACTGTATGTCCTACAAAACTCACTTGGCCACATTGCTTTTATTCCTTCATTTCAGTTTATTTTGCCAGTTCCCAGAAAAAAATGTATGCCACTTTAAACATATCTGGAGAACCTAGTAAAATGCCCCCCCCCCCCCCGGTCACCTTGTTGAAGGGGAAGATCCTCCCAGTTGTTTTCTGGATTTGAGGGTGGGGAGAACATGGGGACAAAGAGGGAAAGTCACCCTAAATGGGTAGCCTCGGTCTGTGGCTACTATTAACGTGCAAAGACAGGCTTGGGCTTCCTCCCACAGGCAAAGGCAAGGTCTAAGACAGTTATGGACAAACCCAGGCCCACTGCCCAGCTTCAGCCTGACTTGGCTCTTAATGTGGAGGAGGAGGCTACGCGGCCATTTGGTGAGTGTATCGCCTCCTCTCAGGCTAAAGCCCAGCAGCAGGAGCCAAGTGGTACCTGAGGGCTGCCTTCTGGAACTGCTTTCATTTCATGTCATTTCATTTCATTTCACTTCTCATTTCACCCCCCCTCTCTCTCTCTCTGTGTGTATAATCTCTCTCCCCCATAAAACTCAAGTTGCCAAGTGAGTTTCCAAGTACATATGTACTTCTCTCCCCTCCCCGCCTTTATTTACAGGAGGGATTTACACTGTATGTCCCACAAAACTCACATCGCCTTTATTCCTTCATTTCAGTTTATTTTGTCAGTTTCGGGGGAGCCACTTTAAACATACCCGGGGAACCTAGTAAAATGCCCCCCCTCCTCCCCAGGGTTGCCTTGTTGAAGGGGAAGATCATCCCAATTGTTGGCTGGATTTGGGGGTGGGGAGAACGTGGGGATGGAGAGGGAAAGTCACCCTAAGTGGGTAGCCTCGGTCTGTGGCCACTATTAATGTGCAAAGACAGGCATGAGTTTCTTCCCACAGGCAGAGGCAAGGTCCAAGGCAGGTATGGGCAAACCCAGGCCCGCTGCCCAGCTTCAGCCTGACTCAGCTCTTAATGCGGTGGTGGTGGAGGAGGCAGAGAAGGTGGCAGCAGCAATGCAGGTGGGAGGCTTTTTGGATATCAAAACATAAATTGCTGGAGATGTACTAGGAACAAAGTGATAATAAATGTAATGAAAGGGGCTTGCAGACTACGATTTTCATAGATCCTGGGCTCTGTTGGCCTCTGCAGGGTGTCTCTGCTGGTGTGTTAATTATGCAGTGTGTTCAGAGATCCTCTTACTTGCTGTTGCCCTTGGGAAACCTTTACATTTACTTTGATAATCTGAATTATCTGACAGGAGAAGGAGGAGGAGAAGGCGGTGGCTACGCGGCCATCTGTTTTTTCCTACAGCGCATGCATGTCTGCCATTAACGAAGTGATTCCGAAATTTCAGAAATTTCAAACCATTTTTTCAGAAAATTTCAGAAATCATTTCAAAATTGAATCGCCAGTGTCCCCTACATCCGAAATGAGTTTTGAACCATTTTTTTCCTGGTTAAACAGGCCTAATACCTACCACTAATATTATGCATACCGTTTCTCTTTGTATTTTTTCTCCCTGTTATTGTCACCATTGTAGTATTAGTGCTTTGGTGTAATAAATTTGCAGAGTTCTCTTGAAGGGTTGCTAAAAGTATTCCTTGGGATCGAATGTATGCGTAATCTTTTGCTTTTGTGGTTTATGTGATTTCTTCAGTCCTAAGTTCTTCTGTTTTGCAAACAGAATTTGCTGTAAAGAGTGGTGGAAACCAAATACCATATATCTTAATATAACACATAACTGTCAGAGAATATATCCCATGCATTTCTTCTTCACTTCAGTTCAGTGCCAAATAATTGTAAAGAATTACTTTGGGGTTTTCAGAGAGACAAAATAGCATATAGAAAGTAGGCCTTGGTTAATTTTGCAAGCCAAATGGACCTATGAGCAGGGGTGCTCATTATGGTGATCGGGAGCACCTAGGTGATCTTCGGCCCTCCTCCTGGTGATCTTTGGGCCTCACCAGCCGGATGGTGCGCTCCTGCCATGCGCGCGCACGTGCACTCCCGCCGCTGCCTTTGCGGGGCTTCTTTTGCCAAAATGAGGCTTTAGTGGGCAGGCCCTGGCGTTTGTCTTGCCACACATGGTGTGGTAACATGACCGCCCATTGGTTGCTGCTGGGGGGGGGAGCAAGACGAAGGCACGCACACGGATAGGATGCGAGGCTGTGGGAGGAAAGGAGGGAATGTGTGTGTGTGTGAGAGAGAGAGAGAGCCAAGGAGAGAAGAAAGAAATCCGGAGAACTTTTTCGGATCCTTTTGGCAGGCAGGCAGGCGGGCGCTGGAAGGAGAGAGGGGGAGAGAGAGAGAAAGAGGTGAAGGAGGCCAGGCAAAGTGGGGCAAAGCCAAGCAAGTCCCACCGCAAACCCTGCTGCTGCCCTCAGGACTCCCATTCCAAGCCGAGACCTGGGCGAGCGAGCTGAGTGCGGCTGCTTTCTTTCCTTGGTTGGGGGCGAGGAGGGAGGGCTCTGCCGTGTTCCTGGGGCTGAACCCGAGGAGGAGGGGGCTGCGGGGATGGAGACTCCACCTGCTGCTGCTGCTTGTGCCCTCGCCGCCTTTCTCTGCCTCGCCCTCCCTCACCCTCGAAGGAGAAAGGCGGCGAGGGCCCACGGGAGAGAGGGAGGGAGGGAGGCGGGAGGGAGAGAGAGAGAGAGAGAGAGAGGGTGAGGGTGGCTCTTCAGAGCCGGCTAGGAAGAGCCACCCCCCCTCTCTCCCTCCCTCCCGTGGGCATGAACTGCCACCAGTGGGAGGGGTCCTCCTTCCTGCCAGCCGTCCACTTGGGCGTCCTTTCTGAGTGACACCCTCGAAAGGAAGGAAGGAAGGGCGCCCCCCCCGCTGCATCTGTCACTTTGGGGAAGCACCTCTTTCACTCTTCCTTCTCCTGCCCAGGTAAGGAAGCCTCGAGGGAGGAGGGAGGGGGGAGGCTGCCGTGGGGAGACTCCAGCCTCACGTGGGTCCCTCTCTCGGTTAAGTTTCCCGGCACAGGCAGCAGCCAGACGGCCCCTCTTCCCAGCCCTGCGCCTTCTGAGCCACCGCCAAAGCCATATCTGGCCGGAGTGCTGGCGGGTGCGCCTATAAATACCCTCCTGCTGCGTGCGTGGGAGAGCCTGCTGTGCACGCAAGAAGCAGGACGGGATGGGGACTTCCTGCTTCATGAAAGCATTAAGAGAGAGCGCGTGCGCAGGCAAGGAGGATCCCCTCCCCTGGGTGCGCGCGGCGGAGAGTTTGGGGGCAGGCAAGAAAGAAGCTCCGCGCGGACGGAAAGCTGCATGCTTACATGCACAACAGGTGATCTTTTCAACTTGATTGTTCATATAGTAGCTCGCATGATGAAAAAGTGTGGGCACCCCTGCACTAAAGCATGGATCCACTTCAATTCTGGTTGCTGCCTCCTCCAAAATTCTGGGTTTTGTAGTTTAACCTTTAACTGCTCAGCCAGACAGGTCCTGGGCCTCTGTAAGCTACAAACCCCAGAATTCTGCAGGAGGCAGAAACTGGATTTGAAGTGGATCTATCCTCTAGTGCAGGGGTGCTCATTAGGTAGATCGTGATCTACTGATAGATCGCGTAGGGCATCCTGGTAGATTGCAGGCAGGGCGGGAGGAAGGCTCAGTCCTGCTCCACAGGCTCCTGATGCCACCCAACTGCTGCCAGCCCTGGGTTATCTGAGGTCCTTTCCACACAGTTGAATAAAATCCCATGTTATCTGCTTTGAATCAGATTATATAGCAGTGAAAACCCAGTTCAAAGCAGATATTGTAGTGGGTAGGTAGATCATTTTTTTAAAAATAGATTTTTATTGCAGTTTTTCCAGTGACATTGACACAAGATGGTATGTTGTCAGATGGGGAAAAGGTGGGAGAGGAAGGGTCGGGGTGGGGGAGTGAGGGAGTGGGGGTAATGGGTAAGCAAGGAAAGAGGGACATAAAAAGGACTTCCCAACAGTATCTCAGGAAAAGTGTTCTTTTGTTTACATTGAATGTTCATTGGTTATACAGTTTCCTTAATAATCCCAGTAATGGAACGAGGAGGGGGAGGGGTGAGGGAAAAGGGGGAGGGGGATTGCATTGTTTCATCATTGTACATTAAACATCATCTATATTAATCACAAATTGTCTTCCCTTGTTTTGCATGTAGCTTTGGAAGGTGGACCAGTCGGTTCTTTTCCTGTCTCCGCATAGTTTTTGAGATAAAATGTCCATTTGTATAAAATCCATTATCTTCATCGTCCATTCCTCTATGTCCGGAACGCTGTTTTGTTTCCATTTTCTGGCTAGGGTCACTCGGGCACAAGTGCTGAGGAGGAAGAGCATCTTATCTTGGTTTTTTGTTAGTATAGGTCCAGTCAGACCAAGGAGATATATTTTTGGGTCAATTTTGAATTTTGCCTTAATAATTTTTTGTGTCCCTGTGGATTGATTTCCAATATCTTACTACTTTTTACAATCCCACCATTGGTGTATATATGTGCCTAATTCCTTGCTGCATTTCCAGCATTTGCTGGAAATGCCTTTATTAAACTTAGCGAGCTTGTGTGGGCTTAGGTGCCATCTGTAGTGCATTTTGAACCAGTTTTCTTTGACGTCAGTTGCGGTCGTGTATTTAAGTTTTCTATTCCAGACTTCCTCCCATTGATTGAGGAGTATTGTCTGTTTGAGGTCCCTTGCCCACCTAATTTGGCAATCCTTAACCTGTTCTTCTGCGGTGAACCATTTAAGCAGGTATTTGTAAGTCAAGCTTATGCCCTTTTTCTGTGTCTTAATCATTTGATCCCAGAAGCTGTTCTTTTCTAGAAAACCTATTTTTGAATCCTCTTTAAATATTTGGTGTGCTTGGTGGTATTGAAACCAACTGATATTGAGATTAACTTCTTTTATCTCCTCTATGGATTTAATATGCCATTTGTCGTTAGAGTCTTTCTCTAGTATTTGCCTATACGTTAGCCACTCTTCCGTGGCTAGTTCCTTCTTATGTAAAGCCTCCATTGGAGATATCCACAGTGGGGTTTTGGGGAATAATATGTATCTATATTTTTCCCAGGTCTTATATAAGGCTGCCCTGATAATGTGATGGCTGAAGTTTTTTTCCACATGTTTTTTTTTGTACCAAAGGTACCCATGCCATCCGTATCTTAAGTTGTGTCCTTCTAATATAAGTAAATTCTTGTTTTTAAGGGTGACCCAATCCTTGATAGCTATTAGATTTGCAGCCTCATAATATGTTTTGAGGCTGGGTAACCCCTGGATTTATCGTCCATGAGCAAGCGCAGACCAATTCTAGGGTGCTTATTTTTCCAGATAAATTTTCTGATGTCAGTGTTCCATCTCTTAAATAGGTACTCAGTTCTTATTATCGGCAGGGTTTGGAATAAGTATAACATTTGGGGCAGAACCTTCATCTTGATGGTTGCAATCCTTCCTAAAAGGGAGATGTTTTGGTTGCTCCATCTTTTCAAATCTTTTTGGATTTCCCCCCAGCAGCGCTCATAGTTATTTTTAATTAAGTGTGTATTTTTGCTGTAATGGTAATCCCTAAATACTTTGCCTTGGTTGTTACTTGTATCCCTGTTTTCTTTTCTAGTACCTCTTTCTCTGTTTGGTTTAGATGTTTTGTTATCAATTTGGTTTTTTGCTTATTTAATTTAAATCCTGCCAGGTTTCCAAATTTATTTAGTTTTTCTAGCCAATTGTCTATTTCTTCTGTGGGGTTCTCTATGAAGCAGACAACATCATCCGCGTATGCCCTTAGCTTATAATTTTGGCTTAGGATTCGGGCTCCTTTTAATTGTTTGTCTTTGTTAATGTCCTTGATTAGTGGGTCCATTGCGAGTATGAATAGGAGGGGGGAGAGCGGACAACCTTGCCTTACTCCCCTTGAGATTGGGAAGGGTTTTCTGCCTTCTTGGCCATTGATTATGACAGTCGCCTCCTGATTCTGGTATAGGGCCTCTATTGTATTCATAAAGTAGTGTCCCATATCTAAGTCTTGTATCAATATTTTTAGAAATTGCCAACTTATTTTATCGAAGGCCTTCTCTGTGTCAATCAGCAGGAGGGCCATTTTTTTTTCGTTACATGTTTCGTAGTATTCAAGCAGATTGATGAGTGCTCTTGTGTTGTCTTTAATATTCCTATCTGGTAGGAACCCCGTTTGCTCAGGAGATATCCAATTTGATAGAAATCTTTTTAATCTTTCGGCCATTATTGCCGTAAAAATTTTATAATCCGAATTTAGTAGAGATATTGGTCTATAATTTTTTGTATCAGAGGGGTCGGTATTTTCTTTATGTATAAGCGTTATATTGGCCCTTTCCCAGGATTTTGGTATTTCTTTCTTAGTTCTTACGTTATTGAAAATTTCCTTTAGTAGGGGGGTTAGCTCGTCTTTATATGTCTTATAGAAGATTGCTGTAAAGCCATCTGGGCCTGGAGTTTTGTTAGGTTTCAATTTTTCTATTCCTCTCTCTATTTCTGCCGTAGTAATTGGATCATTTAAGGTTCTCCTTTGTTCTTCTGTTGTCTTTTGGAGATTTAAGTTACAGATGTATTCCATGATATCATTCTCGTGTCCGCTTTCTTTTTTATATAGCTCTTTATAATATTCCTGGAATACATCTGTGATTTCCCCATTCTCCGAGTGTGTTTCCTCTCCTTTGGTTATTTTTGTGATGTGGGTCTTTGCCTTTTTCCCTTTTAGTTTATGGGCTAGCCATCTGCCTATCTTATTTGCATTTTGGAAGTATTGTGCCCTGATATATTTCATCTGGTTTGCAATGTTTTCAGTTTGCAGGAGTGCTAATTGTTTCTTTAGGACGTTGCGGTCATTCAGCGCCCTTTTATTGCTTGGCTTTTGTTTTAGGGTTTTCTCCGCTGCTTCTATTTTGTCAATCAGTTCCTGCTTCTTCTTTTGGATTTGCTTATTTTTTCTATTGTTTAGTTGTATGTAGTGTCCCCTCATTACCGCCTTCATGGCGTCCCATTGTGTGATTTTGCTAGTCTCCTCGCCTTTGTTGAGATCTAGGTATTCCCTCAGATGTGTGCGAATTGCTTCAATGTCCTGTTCTCTCCTGACTAGGTTGTCCTTTAGTCGCCATCTGCAAGAGTACCTTTTCCCTTTGAGCTGTAATTCTAGGTAGATCATTTTGACTTGGTTGTTTTATAAGTAGCTCGCAAGCTGAAAAAGTGTGAGCACCCCTGCTCTAGTGTGATCAGTCTCAGCCTTTTAATCTTTGTTTCCACCTCCGGTAACCCTCCTATCTACCTTACCAGCTCCACTAGGCATGAGCTGCCAGTGCTCAAATAAATCCCAAGATCCCATAACGTTGAGCAATGACAGTTAAAATGATGTCAAATTCCATTAGATCTACAGCATAGATGCACCCTAACATCAGCTATGTCTCAAAATAGTCTGGATGCTATTGTATGTCTTTTAAAGGAAGCATCCCTATTGGTATTTCCTTGAAGGCATGCATGAACAAGAAGTAGGGTTAAAGAACATTTTCTAACAGTAAGAAATTCCTGGCTCCACTCTGAGAAATAATAATCAAGAGACAGAATTTAAAAGATCTAAATCTTACTCATAAATCTCTCTTTGTTCCAGATTGAGGAAATTTATGCTTGAAATCCTTAGCTAGGAATTTCAACACAATCTGTAGTCTGATGTTTTTATGTCACATTACAGTCACAGACAACTTTCTGAGGAAAGGTTAGTGTCTTTTTCCTGTGTGCTAGCTGAAAATCTGGCACTAAACCAGGAATTATCTAATCATGCTCTATGTGGAGAAGCACAGAACAAGCAGAGGATGAAAGAGTTCATTTTCTAGATACTGGTATCTGCAGTGTTGGCTTCTAGTGAAACAGGTCTTCTTTATACCCAAGCTGGCATTTCCAGATGTGCTGAATTGCACATCCTGATCATCTTTTAGCCGGCATTGTTAGGGATTATGTTGGTTGTTGTTGTTAAGTAGCAACCAGACTCTAAGAATTTGCATGCTTTTGGGTGCATCTAACTATAGAATTAATGAAGTTTGACTCCACTTTAACTGTCTGGGCTCAATGCTTTGGAATCCTGAAATGTGTAGCTTTGTGATTTTTTAAACAGCCTTAGCTACTTACTTGATTCTGAAGGATGAAGTCATAATACTAAAAGTGATATCAAACTGCTTTAATTGTGAGGTGCAGATAAACTTCCAATGAGCTTTGCCACAATATCAAGAAGTAGCCTAAAAGTCCGTTCTTATTCACTTCCTCCTAGGAGGCATGTCTGCAAAAAGAAATTGGCCTGAGGGATCTGATGGAGTTAAAGAAATGGGCTTAGAGGACTGCATGTACCCCATAGCCTGAACTTTGCTTTAAAGAAATATGAGAGGTATGATATAATATGAAATATACCAGAATATCCCAGTCATGGTAGGGTTATGTGTGTCATCTTTATTCTTTGCAGTTTATTCATCTTTGACCTCAGCTTGGCAAATCTGTATGGTGTCCTTTCATTGTTTGCAGGCACACATCCAAAAAATAGTGCAACAATAACTTCTGAGCAAAGGCTTCCAGCTTTCTTTGTCAATCAACCGGGTGTTCTGATTACTTCAAAGAGGACCCTGTGGCATACTGAAACCTATACTGCTACCCAAAAAAACCCTGCCTGAATCAGTTATGCAGTCATGAATGCCCTGCTAAGGAAAGATAATCTGTGGAAATTCTCCAGTATGGCCTGGATAAAACAATATGAACCCCAGCTGATAATTCAATTTATGGCCTGGAAGATTAGGTGTCTTTAGCTCATGGGTGCAGAACCGTTGTCCGGCAGATCTTTTGGATGCCTAATGTAATTCATTGCAGTTTCTATTGTGAATGGGGGGGGGGGGGTGGAAGTTGAACTTTCAAGACCAAGGACTCCCCACCTCCAATATAAAGTAATATGGAGTATCACTGATGTCTGCTGTGGTTCCACACAAAACAATATAATATGCATCATCTTCCTACCCACACAGAACAGTGTAAGATAGCTGGCTGAACATTATCTTTGATAATTTATTCATGTCTTTTGAAAAGAAATAATAACAGGTACAACTAATTTGGTTCCAAGTCATTGGGTCTCAATATGGAGATGTCCTCAACTACCATATATACTCAAGTATAAGCCGAGTTATTCAGCCCCCCTTTTAGGCTGAAACCCCCACCCCCTCAGCTTGTACTCAAGTGAAGGTCCTGGCAGGAAGGCATGGGGGTTTAAAGAAGCCCTTCAGGATCCTTGCCTCTCTGCACAGCAACCCAGCTTTCCACAGTCTGCTCCTAATCCATATTGAACTTCTCCTCCTCCTCCTCTTTCAAGGGGAAACTTGCAACAGAAGGAAAGGAGAGATCGGGGGTGCATTAGGAGGTGAGGGAAATGAAAAAAGAGAGGGAAACAACACTCCAGATTTATTGTAGAGCTTTGTTACTTCACACTGCAGCAGTGCATTTCTTTAGTTCTTCATGTTCCAACAGATTGGGAGGAAGTGGCAGTGGCGGGAGCAGCAGCAGCAGCAGTGAAAGAAAGAGACAGAGAAAGAGAGACATGGGAGCAGCAGGAGGGGAGGCAGACTCTCCTTGCTCTCTCTCTCTCGCTCTCTCTCTCACTGCACCATCCATTGGATTCCTGGCTTTAGCTCTGCAGGCTCCCAGCCCCGCGACTGACATCTGTCACATGGCTTCCCGGGGAGAGGGGGGAGCCAAGGAGTATCCACTGTCACTCTGGCACACTGCAAGGGTGCAAATGCTGGTTGCACGCATGCCTCCCTCCTTTTCTCACTGTGACCGTGCTGAGAGGAGGAGAGAGGCATGCATGTGTCTCGCTTCCCTCTTCTCACTGCATGTGTGATGAGAAGAGGAGGGAGGCACATGCACAATGAGAGTAAAAGGGATGGAGGCGTGAGGGGTGAGAAGAGGGACGTGAGAGGCATGCATGCCTCCCTCCTACTTCCTCTCACCTCCATTAACATGATATAACATGACCCTTTTAGTTATTGGTATGATGCTCCAAATACAGGATCATGAATGTTGCATCCAAAGCTAGTCTCATCTCACGATGAGAAAAGAGGAGAAAAAACAAAAACTGTTTTCTCATAAGTGCCATTCTGCATTGTCCACTTGGGAAAAAATGCAGAGATTGAGAGCTTGAAGTCTTCAGAAGGCATCAAAATTCAAAGAAAGAACTGTGGCATTGAATAACAGTAAGTAAATCAAAAGGTGGACAAGAAGAACAATAGCCCAGTATTCATCATTTTTTCTATGAGAGGAAAACAGAAATCTCTCATCAACCATAAATACAGAGTTACCTATAAATGTATGGGCAGGATTCTAAATGGCTATAGGAATTGGGCATTTGATGGCATGAGTAAAAGAGAGGGAGGCAAACACAGTGAGAATAAAAGGAAAGAGGGATCACATTCTCACTTTGCAGTCAGGGAAATGCTTTTTGCTGTGTGTGCAGAGAAGCACGTCAATCCTTCAGGGCCAAAATATGTAGTTCCTTTGCAGCATGTGTATGAGGATTTTGTGGATTTCACAATAGGCTTTTTCATTGACTTTATGCAATGTAGAGGTGCTTTGGGAAGGAGTGTATTCTAAACATGAGAAAATGGATCCTTTCCCAAGTATTTTCCAAACTTCCATATGCATGCAATTTCCACTAGCAGTATTTATCTGCAAGATTTTTTTTCTGTGATTCTCCCACAGTAATGAGAATCCACAGAAAGACTAATAGAAATGTGCTAAATAATTTTAAATTTAAATAACAATAAAAACCCCTTCAGTACTGCTGTTGCTGGGAGTCTCAGAATCTCTGACCTTGGCTACATTTCCTGGGAATTGAAGCTCAAAGAACTGGAAAACCCAATATAGAGAATTTCTGCTTGAGAGCATTGATGCTATTGAAAGTTTCCAATCCCACTCCCCTCTTTCCATCCCAAGTTCCCAATCCCACTCCCCCCTTTCCCAATTTTCCAGCTCCTCTTTCTTGCACTGAAAACAAACCTGACTTTGGGAGGCTTCTGAGCCTACAAAATACAAATGAAAAGGTATTGGGTACATTTTGATTGTCAGTTTTTGGAGTGGGTCATGCCTACATGTCAGATATCATGTTATAAGTACAAATTAAATTATTTTGACCCAACTTACAAGGACTAATGATATTTTTGCATAGCCCTATTGGCAACCCTAGATTGTATCTCCAAAGTTATAATCAAAGGCTTAGAAATGTTTGGGGGTTGGGCAACAAACTTTAATTTGGGATAGGCCTTGGTTTGTGGCCATATGCACAGGTTCCAAAGCAAAATAGGGGTGTTTTTTATTACCAATTTGGACTTTATCCTGCTACAATTTAATTATTTGCCGGAGAGATTTCCAGTAAAACAACCCAGGATGTGAAACATGGCTTAGTTCCATGTAACTACTTCTTAGCCTTTAAGTACCTTATGTATTTCCCCCGTGAAACTTGTGGATTCAGCACAGAACATCTGTTGATCACACCTGTCCCATCTAAATATCGTGGAAAGCACCCCCATTTGTCTTATGTTTTTTTTACCTCATGATTGTGATCTTGTGTTTTGGCAGATTAGGACCTTTATTTCACAGTTCTAGCTGAAATAGCAAGAAAATCCTATTTACCTGTAGAGGCTGGAAATGTTTGTTTTTTTTTTAAAAAAAATAAATAAATAAATATAGCAATTCCAAGAATAGCACAGCAACATGATTGCTGAGTGTGCTGGCTGGGGAATTTTGGACATTATAGTTCAAAATTACAACTTTTTCCAGCATCACCAAATATTCTCCATGCCTATCAATAATTTTCCAGGTGTCCCTTTTCAATTCAGTTTTTCATTTACCATTGCTCCACACTTCAAGCTTAACATATAATTTTGAGCTGAACCAGCAAAAAGGTTTTATTTCAAACTGATTGGCTTTTGTTTTCCACTTCCTGTTGCTTTATAACTGTGTAACCTCCCTCCGAATCTCAGCACAGGTACCAGCAATAGTGAGAAATAGCACAGTAATTTTGTGAAAATGGGGCCATTGCTTATTGTTAGTGTTACAATTGTTATGAATAAAGTGCGAGGTTATTGCATCATTTGTTTAAATTAGCACAGCAGTAAATGTTTCATAAGGCTTTAGAATTTTGTGATTTTTTGAGGCAAATAAACCGTTGTTATCTTCAAAACATACCGAGAAATCCAAATGACTGAACTTATTCTTTGCTGGAACTAGCAAATCCAGTTTGAGAGGGTAAATCGCACTGGTTTTTGAAGTAGCAAATTAATTTAATGGAAGCAGTGTCAACTCATGGATTTTGTTATCAGTAAAGTGATGAATCTGTTCTGAAATTTAGTTGAAGCCCCAAGGTGCTGAATTCATGTGGGAGCTGATTGACTTTAACCCTATGCATAGCTCCTTTAAAGACAAGAACTTGAGAAGATGGAGCATAGCTCTCTACCCAATAAGTTAAACCAAGATAAACATACTCTGGCACCTGTGAAAGCCCAAGAGGAGTAAATCCTGCTGCTGGTTGCCTGTTGGGAATGGAGTCAGTGAGTGAGGAAGCAATGCATGTGCTGAAGAATCAATTGTCCTTAGCTCAGAGAAGGAAAGAACGAAGTACATGCTCACAGATAGAATATACTCTTCTTTGACTTCCCCAAGAACCTAAAGCAGCTGCATCTAGACTAGTGGTTCCCAACCTTTGGGCCTCCAGGTGTTTTGGACTTTATCTCCCACAGTTCCTAGCAGCTGGTAAGATGGCTGGGATTTCTGGAATTTGAAGTCCAAAACACCTGAGTCCCAAAGGTTGGGAAACACTGATATGAATTGTATCTACCCCCAATAGGAGTAAGCAGCATCAGCAGCATTTCCTCTCAGGATTTGAAATCTGTTGGAGGCATGATTTTGATAGAACACAAGGGATTAGAAAATAGCTAGCTCTGTATCATCCCTGCCCCCCACCCCAAGGACATAAGCAGATTATTTACACCACACATGTAGGTACATATGCCACTAACAGGACGCTGCTCCTGGGGTAAATTCACCACCACAATAACCTGGAAGGCAATAGCATGGAATATGGTCCCTATATTCAAGAAGGGAAAAAAGATGATCCAAAAAATTGCTGTCCAGTCAGCCTCATGTTGATACTGGGCAAGATTCTGGAAAGGATTGTTAAGGAAGTGATCTGCAAACACTTAGAAAGGAATGTGGTCATCACTAATAGTCAACATGGATTTATCAAAAACAAGACTTGCCAGACTAATCTGATTTCTTTTTTCAAAAGAGTTACAAGCTAAGCATATGCAGGGAAATCTGTCGATGTAGTGTATCTGGATTTCAGTAAGGCCTTCGACAATGTCCCCCATGGCCTTCTGGCAAATGTGGGCTAGGCAAAACTATGGTTAGATGACTCTGATATTGGTTAAATGAATGAACCCAGAGGGTGCTCACCAATGCTTCTTCTTTATCCTGGAAAGAAGTGACAAGTGGAGTGCCACAGGGGTTCATGCTGGGCCCAGTCCTGTTCTTAATTACTTAGATGAAGGGTTAGAAGGCATGATCATCAAGTTTGCAGATGACACCAAATTGGAGGGGGGGGGGTGTTAGCCAATACTCCAGAAAGGAGCAAAATTCAAAATGATATTAACAGATTACGGAGATTGGGCAAAACTAACAAAATGAATTTTAACAGGGACAGATGCAAGATACTCCACTTAGGACAGTGATTCCCAACCTTTGGGCCTCCAAGTGCTTTGGACTTCAGCTCCCACAGTTCCTAACAGCTGGTAAGATGGCTGGGATTTCTGGAGTTAAAGTCCAAAACACCTGGAGGCCCAAAGGTTGGGAACCACTGACTTAGAAAACAAATGAAATGCAAAGATACAGAACCGGGGGTGCCTGGCTTGCTAACAGTACATGTGAAAAAGATCTTGGAGTTCTCATGGACAACAACTTAAACATGAACCAACAATGTCATGTGGCAGCTTAAAAAGCTGATGGGACTTTGCCGTGCAGAAATAGGAGTCTAGTGTCTAGATCCAGGGAAGTCATGCTACCCCTCTATTCTGCCTTGGTCAGACCACACCTGGAATACTCTGTCCAATTCTGGGCATCGCAATTGAAGGGAGATGTTGACAAGTTGGAATGTGTCCAGAGGGGGGCAACTAAAATGATCAAGGGTCTGGAGAACAAGTCCTATGAGGAGCGGCTTACAGAGCTGTTCATGTTTAGCCTGCAGATGAGAAGGCTGAGAGGAGACATGATAGCCATGTATAACTATGTGAGGGAAAGTCATAGGGAGGAGGGAGCAGGTTTGTTTTTTGCTGTCCTGGAGACTAGGGTGTGGAACAATGGCTTCAAACTACAGGAAAGGAGATTCCACCTGAACATTAGCAATTTCCTGCTTCTTGGCAGGGGGTTGGACTGGATGGTCCATGAAGTCTCTTCCAACTCTATGATTCTGTCTAGGTGCTAGCTGATGATCCAGAAAGCTCACTGGGTGTTTTTGAGCAAATAACTGACTGTAACATGCACATGTGATGTACCTCATGGCTGTCTGATAATCCTAAGAAAAATATCTACATAAATACAATAATATACTGATGAGCTCATATCTTTTGCCTGACTAGTGCAATACATTTTTTCGATCCTTCTGAACAATCGTCTCAATTACAAGGTTTCTTGAATATTTGTCTCCTGTCATGAGAATCCTATTATTAGCATGCCCTACAGCATTTTACAGAAGAAAATCAGGATATGTGTGGCCAAGATGTTAAAAATTATTTATGATAAATAGCAGACAAGCTAAGAAGGACTGCAAGATTTGCTTTTGCCTGAATCTACTCAGTGTAATGGATTTACTGAGAAAGGAAATGTTCTACCTCTTCCTGCCCTCTACTACCCCGAACACCTTCCTAGTTTGAACAGGTTGCAGTGACTGAGGGGGGGGGGGGGGGAACTGAAACATTTTAAAATTGACTTAAAAAGTGAGATGATAGAGAATTAATTGGGGATACTCCTGCCACAGGACAGTGAGAAGTTATATATTAGTCTTATCTAGAGTAGTCCTATTGAAGAAACAGGATTTACCTATAAGTTGACTCACTGTTCAACAATTGATTCAATGGGTCAAATATGTTTGAGAGTAAGCAATAGAATTTACTGGTGTTTATTTAATTTTTATCCTATTTAATATTGGACTGAACGTGAAATAAAACAGTTAATTTAATGGATAATATAGCAGTAGAAAATAGGCATGTGTGATCAAGAAAAAAAGAAGTTCTAAACGGTGCTCAAAATTAGGGGCATTGGTGCTTCGTTTCTAAAGTCCTTTACAAATTTTGGGGGTAAAAATTTTGAAACTTTATGAAACTTCTGAATTTTTGTAAGTATTTCGAAAATAGCAGTCACATATGCGCATTAAGGATAACATTACTGTTAGTGGGGAAACTTGGGGGTGCTTCTCTCTCCCTCATTTTTGAGCTATCCTGATGAAACTTGGTACAGTAGTAGAACACATTTACCACTGTTAACTCACCAAATTTCAGAACGTTTGAGTTATCCACAGATTTTTGGTAAATTTTCAAGTTTTCTTTAATTAATTTTTTTAAAATAATAATGTCTTCCTGGTTTGAAAGGCTTATTTCCTCTTTCATTGTGTGATCATTACTTTGAAAATAATTGTTCTACTCCAGAACTTTGTTTTGTGGCAGAAACTGTATAAAATAAGTGGAGACTCAGGCATAATGTGCTGTTTTGTCCCTTGAGCAAAGATGTTTTACAAGTGTAATAAATTTTTTCCATGTTTTTATGACAGAACCAATTAGGAAATGACATTTATAACCCAGGAACAGAAATCATAGTACAGCCATCATCAAGGGACATCTAGACTTATTGTTAGGAATTGTGGGAGTTAAAGTTCAAAACACCTGGAGGGCCAAATTTTGGCCATGCCTGATCTAGACTGACCCCTTCTCCCAGGCACACAATCTACACTCTGACATCCAATCAACATGCTTCCCCTTGACACACAAGCAAATAACTACAATTTAGAACAGATTGATAGCCTTACTTTCTTACTTTAGGCGTCTTTGCAGGTTCCATGATTTTATTTATTATAGGCCGACTAAATGCCATAGCTTGCTGCTACAGCCCAATGCATTCTGAGAAATGTAGTTTAGTGCAGGCATCCAGCTGAAATAAAATTACTATGAATGGGGCTCATATTTTCCTCATTTTTAAAGCTATTGGGGAGAAACTAGCAGCAATGTTAGAATACATTTTCTACTCCTTGCCTATAAAGCTTCGTAACAATTCACTCATCCACTGAGTTTTTGGGAATTTTAAAAGTTTTTAAAAAATTAGCTATCTCCGCTCCCTCCTCCGTCAGCCCTGTTTGGCTGGAGAGGCATGCCAACAGGTTTGGTTTCGCCCCTCAGCAGGGTTTGGTTGCCCTGTGAATTCTAACTCCATCACAGCTACATCCAAACACACCAGAAGCTTAAGATTCAAAGGCTCCTTTTGATTCAAATTCTTAATATTGGGGGAGGGGGCGGCAAGAAGGCATGTTGGAACTTTCTTCATAAGTGCTCATATAAGGTAATTCCACAGTCTGGCAGAAGCCACTGAGAAAGCTTGCTCCCAGTATGTCTGTGATTGTTATAGGGCCGAATTAAAACCTTCCTCTGAATATCTTAAAACTTAGGCCACCTCATATTTGGAGACACAGAGAAGAAAATCAGGCAGCCTTCTGCATGTTGTTGGGCTAGAACTCCTGCTATTCTTACCAATTGTTGGCTAGGCTGGTTACAGCTTTTAGGACTGACAATCTGGAAACAACTCCTCTGTTGTGCCAGCTGTACTGGCTGCCAGTCTGCTAACGAGCACAATTCAAAGTGGTGGCTTTAGCCTATAAAGCCCTAAACAGTTCTGGCCAAGCTTACCTGTCCAAATGTATCTAGGACCCTAAGATCTTCTGGGGAGGCCCTGCTCTCGGTCTGGCCTTCTTCACAGATTTGGTTGGCAGGAACGAGGGACAGGGCCTTCTCAGCGGTAGCCCCCTGGCTATGAAACACCCTCCCTAGGGATATTGGATCGGCCCCTACCCTCCCAACATTCCGCAAAAACCTGGCTTTTTGAGCAAGCTTTCCCAAATGCAGTGTATCAGACAACCTCTGATATTCGGAGCAACTGGACAATGTGATTGGGTAATGATTTTAGTAATGAGACACTGAGGATGTATACTTTTATTGGTTTTATTTTATCTAATGTTATTTATGCTAAATGTTTTAATTGTTTCATGTTATTGCAGGCATCAAATTGTGCCATTTGTAAACCGCCCTGAGTCGCCCTTGGACTGAGAAAGGTGGTATATAAATATGGTTAATAAATACAGCTAGAGGACCACAAAATTCTCACCACTGATTTAAATGATTGACATTTAAAGCTGCAATCCGATACTTATTTACTGCAGTTGAAATTAAGTATAATTCAGAGCTTGATAAATTGCTTTTAAGAATAGATGTAATGGTATATTGCAGTTATTTATCACTAACTAGTGATGGGATGGTGCCCTTGTGCCACAGACATCCCCATACCACTATGCTATGGATTGGTTCAGCATTGCATTGTATTACTTCCTCTTAAAAATAACTTTTTTGACTCTGGTTGTATTGAGTTTAATGGGGTTATTCTCAACCCACCTATACAGGATTGTACTGTAAGAGGCTTAGGTCAGCAGCTTATATTTCATAGAAGGAAAAAACAAAAAAGCAAAGAAAGAAAGAAATGAGAAATGGTTTCTCTGAGTTTATCAGTTCTCAAATGTCTTTTGAAAATAAAAATTTTCCTTTTGGGGAGGGGTGCACTAATTCCAGCATATAAAAATTAGGGGTTTGAAATATTTTCGTTAGTCATCATACATTGTATCAAATTAGTTAAATTACAAGGCAATATCTAACATGTGAGTGTGGTCCATGTCAAAAACTTTGCAACTTACCCAATACTTTTGGTTTGAATTTTGTAAGTCTTGGAAGCCTCCCAAGGTCAGTTTTATTTTCAGCGAAGAAAGCAAAGCAAAGCAAAGCAAAGCAAAGCAAAGCAAAGCAAAGCAAAGCAAAGCAAAGCAAAGCAAAGCAAACACACACACACACAGAGAGAGAGAGAGAGAGAGAGAGAGAGAGAGAGAGAGAGAGACCTGATTTAATATTCCTAAGCTTTAAAAAATTGGTTTCCGATTTCTCATCAAGAAAGAAATTACATTTGTGAAATACGTTGGTGATCTAATAATCTCAGGCACTTCAGAGAATCCATTTCTCCCTTGTCTTCTCATTGCAAAGGAAAGTCAGCTATCCACATATACATTTCTGAATTCCAGCAGTAATGCATTCTGTAGCCTTTGTTTCAACAATAAGAGTGGAGCAAAATCTGAGAGGGAACCAAGATAACTTGTTTAAATATTTTCCAATCCTTGTGGAAGCATTACGAAAGATGGTTTGGTGAGAATGTGTTACCTCTCTGGTTCACCATGAAGTAGGGTTTACGGATAATATTTAGGAACAAATCTCATTCCCTTTCACCTTCTAACTTCTACCAGTTATTCTGAATATAAGTGCAGATCTCCTCAGTAGCATAAATCTTTCTGATTTCTTGTCCCCAGGTAACATAAAATCTCTGAAAATTGAGTTCTCTTTTTCTTATTTCCCTCTGGAATTTGCAACAGGTATTTATATTAGCTTCTAGAAAGATTGATCAACACAACTGTATTCTAGAAATGCATTGTCTCCTATTTTGTTCATTTATGTTGCCCTTTTGGGATTTTTTTGATGAGATGCTGCTTGTTTGCTAAAAAAAGAAAAAGCTGGAAAGAAATGATATAGGTTTTGTGCAGAACTTGTGCCTCATCTGCAATTGCCTTGTGTAATCATTCAAATTACCTGGATTTATCAGCAAATAGATGAGCAAAACCTCACTTTTATGCAGAAAAAGTCAGACTGAATTATTGGACCTGGCACATACAGGATTAGCTCTTTCATTCTATTGCTTTTGTAAAATACTTGATGGCAGAAATGCCTTCTGAGATATATAAACATTCAGAGCCCTGTTTTGCTGGATATGAAATAGGTTTACTTATCTACATAATATGCCTCATGAAGAGAAGCAAAATCCCACGGTTGTGGTGAACTGAATGCAGTAAATCAGATATGCAAATACTAGCTGCCTGGGGTTTACACAGCAGACCAAGCTGTGTGTTAATATCCTGAGAATCTCTATTTTCTTTTTAAAACAAGATTCTGACCTTGTGGTTGTAGGAAAAATCTCACAAAAGGGTGCCTTAAGCATCTGGCATGAATCCTCTATAGCAGTTTTCTCTGCACCATTTCCTACCTTTTCATCTTTATCTCAGTGACCTAAGGAAACACACTTTTGCTCTTACTTATTTCTCAATGTTGTTGGTTGCCAAGTCATTTCTGACTTCAGGTGACATCATTGGAGGTTTTTTTGACAATATTTATTCAGAGAAGGTTTCCCATTGTTGCCATTCTGAAGTTGAGATAATGTGACTTATCCAAGGTGAACCAGTGAGCATTCATGGCAGAGTAGGTTTTCAAAATGCTGGTTTCTTGGATTGTCATCTCAACACTCAAAGTATTAAGCCGCATTGATTTAAAAAATCACTTAATGACATGAGGCCTAAGGCAGATTACAACAAGTACTTTATGCATGGCAGTGCTTCCAGAAACATGACACAACAATCTACTATACAGATAGACTATCTTAAGGTAGACAGTTTTCTTCTTTGAGGCCCATTATCTTGACATGTACCAGGTTAAGCCAGGTTCAGTCTCTGCCCTAGCTATTTAAAGGATTGGATTGTAGAGAGTGAGAAAGATGTGTTTTTCACCTTGTCTATTAGAGCAGTCAATAGACAAGAATTGTCCAGTTCTCCTGTTGTACTCCAGTTGGTGGATGCCATCCATTAATTTTAAGAAATGCTAGAGATGTACTGTAATGACATCAGTAGGGCCTCATGATTCTCATCCTAGAATGAGATGAAGCAGTAGTCAGTTTGATTTGGTTATATGTGTGGTCTGTCCTGAAAGTAATGATAATGGTTTGTGGAACTGGGGGGGGTCCAGGCATACAATCTGATCTTCAGTTGAGTCTGCACCTTTTGTAACAGTCAGTATGGCAGCAAAGTGTGTAGTAGTTATTGTGTTTTAACATGAGTAAACAAAACATATAGATGAGTCTGGAGCAGGGTCCTTCAACTTCAAGAACTGATAACAATGTTGCTTGTGTGAAGGTTGTTCTGAATGGTTCCACATCCATACTAAAGCCCTGACTTGTCTCCATGCAATTTATTTCCCCAAGCTCAAAACCCATTTTAAAGGACAGTATTTAGAACAGTTGAAAATGTCCAGGCAGTTGCAACAACATCCCAAGTGAAGACTTCTACATTTATGAAGAGTGGCAGCACAGCGGGCATCACTGTATTCAATTGCATGAAGCCCATTTAGAATAAGATAAATTGTAATTGCATTTATGTTCAATTTAAAAAAACCCAAATATTCTCATTACTTATGGGATAACCCATGTATGTGCATATATGAGTATGTGCACGTGTGTACTATGCATGGGCATGTACACATGTTGTCTTTTGTCTAGGACAAACATGGATATTATCCAAGGGTCCAAAAGGCAATACCAAACACATGGGCAAGGCCTGCAACAAAAAAATAAGAATCAAAATTTAGTTTTTTGTTTGAATTTTGTAAATCTCAGAAGCCTCCCAAAGTCAGTTTTATTTTCAGTGCAAGAAAGCAAAGCAAAGCCAAAAAGGCTGCCTTTCCTCTTTAGAGTAATGGCCTCTTATCATTAGGAGAGGGGAAGTAGCAGTAAACAGAGTTGGCTGGGAAAGAAAGCAAAGAATTTGGGGAAATGTAGTTTGGGAAGGCAAGGAGCCATATGGCAGAGAATGCAAAAAGACCCTGCCCTAAACTACATTTTCCAGAATTCTGCTTGCATCAGAAAGCCCCAGTCAGGATAGGGGAGAGATTTGTCCTTCAGTAGCTGCAGCGAGCCAGAGTTCCAATTCGCAGCAGGTAGCTGTCCAGCTTCTTTTTTGGAGACTTCTCCACCTCACTAGGCAATTGATATTATTGCTTAACTGCTCTCAGCGTCAAGTAGTTATTTCTCCTGTTCAATTGAAATCTGTCCTTCTGTAACTTAAAACTATTCGACCTAGTTCTATTTCTGAGGCAAAATGCTCTTTGTGGCAATCTTGAGTTAGTGAAAGACTGGGATCATGTCACTCCTATAGCGTATATTCTCCAAGCTGAACATGTCTAGCTATTTCAGCCTCTGCTCAGATGTTTTCTTATCATCCTCACTGCCCTCCTCTGAACCCACTACAACTTGTTTATATCCTTCTTAAAATGAGGTGCCCAGAGCTGAAAACAGTACTGCATTGCAGAATATTATGGTACCATTACTTCCATCAGCTTGAAAACGCTGCTTCTGTTAATGCAGGCTGAAATAGCATTTACCTTCTTTTCTACAACATCACACGGCTGGATTATTTTCTATTCATGATCAGCAATAATCCCTTTTCATATGCCGTACCCTATCCTATACCTGCATGTTTCATTTGTCTCTGTTGAATTCATTTCATCAATTAATTAATTAATTAATTATTTAGAGGATTTGTACTCCGCCCTTCTCTGCCCCCAAAGGGGGACTCAGAGTGGCTTACATCAGCAACAATTTGATGCCCCACAGTACAATCAATTAAAAAACAGTTACACAGTAAATAACAATAGTCAACAGATTACGAAAACCATTTAAAGTACAAAAATCTGAGCTCCAAAGTCACCAATTAAACCAATTTCAGCCCAGATTTATAGTTTATCAAGGTCCTTTTGAATTTTGTTCCCATTTTCCAGTTTGTATCATCTTCAAATTTCATAAAGATTCTTTCCAACTCATCATCCAAATCATGTGAAATAATACTGAAAAGAGTTAGCTTTAGGACATAATTGTGTGGCACACTTCTTGGTACTTCCTTCTAGTTTGAAGCACACCCACTGATGACAATTCTCAGAGCGTGTTTCCCAACCATGGACCCATCAGATGTTGTTTCCATCTATTCCATACTTAGCCAGCTTTCTAATCAAAATATCATGAGAAATTTTACAAAATGCTTTCCTGAATTGAGATAAAGGACATCAGAAAATTCCCACCATGTACTAAACGAGTGAACTCCTCAAAAAATGGCAGACTTCTGTAGGAAGCCCCAAACTTTATTTTATTATAATTGTTTTTTATTTCATTGTGTAATGGGTTGAAATGGTTCATGGACTCAGACAAATGTGCATGAAAGAGTAACTGCAAAATCTTCAAACTGCAACCCAGAATCCTATATATCTACTCATAAAATGAACAGCTATTAAATAGTAGGAGAATAAAGTATAACCCCTGTGTCTGCTGAAGACCTGATACCTGAAGCCATGGATAATAGCTTTGGAGGACATGGAGAACTACACAAACATTTTCAGGAGGGGATAGATTTTGGAATATGTGTAAGCGAAATTATGGATATTGAGTCCACGGATGAGGAAGACCTACTTTATTCCAAATTTAAATCATTTAATAAAATAAGCTTTATACAGATCCTAAGCCCTCTGATGAATTTCTAGTGATAATTTCTGCTGTTCAGGACTTTTCTCTTTCTAGCTGATGCACCTTCTGTGTTGTGAGTCAGCGAGAGCACCAAGTAGCATACCATAATGAACGAGAGTTAACACAACTTTATAATGGTGCCTCCTCAGAAGTGCCAGCCAGCTGCTTGGTCTTTCATTCTTCATCCAAAGTTCAGTGACCTCTGAAGTAGGCCCTGCTGAGCAGCTGTCAGCACTCCTGCCACTTATAGATTTCCTGTCACTTGGCTCCATCATTGAGCCTCCTCCAGTAAGGCAGCTTTAATTGTGAATGCCTTTAAGCAGCAAGTGGGTCTGCATTTTCTTCTGTTGTTCACACAGATGCAGAGGCAATGCCCATGTGACATTAACTAGAAATTGTTGTGAAGAAATGAACTTTCATCAGGAAATATGTTATGCTTTATCAGGGTCCCAAGATGCTTGAAGAAGGAGAGCAAAGGCTCTTGTTTTCAAACTACTCATTTTATTTATTTATTTAATTTATTCGGCTTCTATACCGCCACTCCCAAAGGCTCGGGGCAGTTCACAACCAATACAACAATTAAAACAGCATTAAAATACGATTTAACACAACTCAAAGGCTTGTTTAAACAGATGAGTTTTGCAGGCTCTGCAGAAGGACAACGGATCCGACAATGCTCGGGCCTCTGGGGGGAGGGCGTTCCACAATGATGTGGCAATAATTGAGAAAGCCCTGCATCTAGACACGTCAGGCAAAAAGCCTTGCAGCCAGGAATCTCTAAAAAATCCTGATTTCTGTGTAAGACAGCAGTAACTGAAAGGAGAGGGTTAGTTGTTACCTTTTGATAAAGCTAACCCAAATCTGAATGACCAAAAGGGGCTATGTGGATAGTGGGACCTGAGCAACTATAGGGAAATTCTCAAGAGAACAGTTTCCATGTAATTTAAATATTTTTGTTCAATAACTGCAGGTTCTACATGACACAAAGCTTTATTTCCAACTTTTAAGGAAATATACAGATCACTGGATCCTATCTCCAAACTAGGCTAAGTCTACTGAATGTATCAGACTAAAATCCAGAGGAGATTCACTAGTGGGGCTACTTCCAACATGGAGATTCACCAGTGATATTGCCCCCCCCCCACTCTTTCTAATTAAGTTCAAACCAAGACCAAGAATAGATTCACCACCCCAATGAGACTGAAAGCAGAATAGCCACTGTTTGCTTTTCACAATGGAGTTAAAACTCTTAACTGAGTTTTATTTCCTTAGCTGTTTTCAAGCATCATCTTCTGCTATTAAACAAACAGCACAAACAACACACTCCAAGACTTCCAGTTTTGCTTAGGAATACATTTGGTGAAATTGACTGAATAATTGATTTTACACTTTCTTCCAAGTCTTTTGTTCTGCTTATATCATCAGTCCTCACAAAACAGAATTGATCTCATCTCCTTGTATTGTGTGCTTAATACTCACAAGCAGAATTAAATCAGGTACTGATGAAAGGCTTTCCCATAAAATACTCTGGGACTACAATAGCATTTTCTCTCTTTATAAATGAGAAAAATTGCCATATTTGCCAACAAGACAAACGGGTATGCTTTATGCTGCTCCAATAATGTAAAAGGAGGTATATTTTGTATTTGCAATAATGAGGAAAATAAACAAAGAGCAACATACAGAAGGGGAAAATAAAACAATTATTGATCACTTGCTTTGTGGTCCAGAATAATGCGTAGAGTAATGATCCTTTTCTTTTATTAAAACAGTAATTTACAGCTGCTTCTGAAATGGAAATATAACTATCTGGTAACCATAGTATCAGGAAACCTCAATGTTTTTGAAAGAGTCTTTGATCCTCCATTTTTTCAACATTCCCTGCAGTTTCCGATATTTCAAAAAGAGCGGGAGGAAGGGGTGTAAATCTTCAGCTATTTTATCCTTTGATGTAATTGTGTATATAATACTGCTATGACAGAAATGAACATTTTTCTGCCATATTCTCTCTGTATTTGGTCATCCCACAACATTGCCCAAACATTATTTTTGCACAAAAAGTGGTCCTTCACAACAGTCTTTTCTGTGGCTATAATGCATTCTCTGTGTAGAAAACAAGTTGGTGAAAAAGAGCCATGTGTTTTCTAATTCCTGTGCAACACAACAAGAGACAATGATACTAATACCAGAAGACAATGACACAAACATGTTGTGTTTGTATTAGTTTTCCCTACAGGCTTTCCTGACTTTCAGGGAACTTATTTTTGGATTTTGAAATGTCTATGAATAATTTTGCATGTTATTTTTCCTACTAACTAGGAGGTTCAGAGACTCAGCAAGAGAAGCCACAATTTCAAGAGCTAGTGTGATTTTTCATATCTAGACCTCAAATTACATAGGCTTATCTGGGGTTTTTTTCTTTTTCTATAGTGAGAATTGTGTGCTTCTTGCCCTGAATGCAGGTTTTTGAGCATTAGGCTTCCAAGAATGGGCCACATAAAATGTAACATTTGACAATTTATTCTTGACATGCACAGACTTGAGTGAGTACAGATATACTTAAAGACACTTAAAAGATAATGTGCTTGTATACTGAATATATACAAGTTTCTTAATAAACAAGAGATGTTATTTTTCAAAGAAGACTACTTTGTTTTGTCTCTTGAGTGCATGTTTTAAGGGAGAATATATCTTTTGAGCAACTGCAAATTCTACTTCAAACAACCATCCTCTACTATCCAGATATATTTTTGTAGTGGTCTGCCTTTATCCTTTTTTTAAAAAGACATGGTTCATCAGTTTAACAGCTGAGCTACCTGTGCTGCTATTACATTAAAGTTTTATGAATATCACTTGCCTTAATAGTTGACTTCTAACATGGTCATGCCATTCTTGACTTGTGGTTTTCAGATGGTCTCCATGTTCATAGAGATTCACATTTGCCAAATGGAGATGACATCATTTTCCCTTTGCAATAAGGTTATGGTGCACTGGAATTTCCAATAGATTATGGACTTTCCAATATCTTCCTCCTGAGTGCAATTGGATAGTTCCAAACCCTCTGCAATTTCCTCCAGTCATTAAATGGCTGAGAGAACTCACCTTTTTTCAGTAGTCAGGAACTGTGAAAGGAGGTAAGCATTGTGTTCCAAATACCTGTAATGATCTTGAAAGAATATACATGTGCATGAATTACACATCCATACCATCAAAGAATCCAGGCATAGATTTCCTTGAGAACTGCTTCTTTTAAAAGAGCTGACAGACATTTCCCCTAAACAATATACAGAATACAATCAGACCTCTGTATTCACAGATTCTGCACCCACAATTCCACCATCCACAGCTTAAAATAAAAATAAATACCAAAAGTAAATCTTTCTTTGCCATTTTATATAAGGAGTAGCAGTGTACTGTGCTATTGTATGTAATGGAACTTGAGCAACCATAGATTTTAGTATCCAAAAGGGTCCTGGAATAGCCCACAGTGGATATTGGGGAGGGGCCCACTGTATATGGGGGGGGGGGACAAAAATGTTGGGGATCGAGTCATTAAATTATAAATTTTCACATTATAGTGTGTAAATAACACATTCCTTCACACACAAGCCTACCTACCCTCCTTAAGCAGCTGTCAAACAAAGAAGGCCTGGACCACCAGCTACCTATGGAAGTGAAAGGAAGGAACAGGTGATCAGATCGCATTTACCTCAGTTGAAGTTCCCCACTGACTCCAGTGACTTCTTTTCTCCAAGATGCAGAATCTGGAAAAAATGCTATCTGGCAGGGTTATGCAATTCAGGAAAACTCTGTTCCATTTTTGGTGTCCAGTTTTTGGTTGCCCTCCATTCCGTTTTTTGGGAACTACCCAAAATCAGGAGGGGGAAAATACTTTTTCTCAATCTGTTAGCCAGAAGTCATTTTCGCTCCAGGAAGATCCAGCCCATTGGAGGCAATAGGGGAACTTCTGAGGCTCCTCTTTCTGTCATTTTTAGAGCTATTGGAACTAAAATTGCCATACTTGAAGGACACATTTACCACTGCCACCCCACAATTTTCAGAATATTTGAGTCTTCCACTGATTTTTAGAAAATTGTAGAAATAAAATCTCTTTTAAAATACAGAAAGGTGTATCCCCGGGAATTTCTCCACAGCGCCAGTATAGGAGCAGCAACAATGCATTATTCCTGACAACTGTTATAAAGATCCACACATCCCACAATTTTTAGGAAATTTTAAAACTTTTTTTACTAGTATAAACAAATACTCTTCCTAAGCTTTTGCATTTCTACATGGTTGTCAAGCAAAGTGAACTGGGGCAAGAGTCCACATAAGCCAGAAGGTAGGACAGGAAAAGAGAATAAATGACCCAGTCAAAGAGATGAATGAGAAGAAGAAAGGGCTTTAATTTTTTTAATGGGGAGAAAGAATTTGTAGGACAGAGTACAGAAACAAGAAGTAAAATAGGGCTGGGGATGGATTGAATTATCCCTGTGGGGACTCAAGGGGGTCAAGCTATCTCCTACCTTCTCTAAAACACCCCCCCCCCCCACACACACACACACACAAGTAAAAAAAACAAAAACAAACACTCCTCAAAATCCCTTCACAGCCACCCCAAACCGCCCCGAGCCCGCCGGAAGGAGCGGTATATAAGAACGAATAATAAATAAATAAATAAAATGTAAACATGGTCCATTCTTGCTTGTCCTATTTCTGTGGGTTTGGTTGCCAGATCTGCCAGATTCACCAGATCCTGTTTTGAAAAATGGCACTGTGCACACCCCTACTATTTGGTCATCTTCCTCCTCATTTCCTTCAGTCACTAAATTACTACAAGAGTCTCTGCCAGTTTTCTGTTTCCTCAGACATGGGAAACAATGAAAAATGGCACTGGAACAGTTTCCACCTTAACCAAGATGCTATCAGTCAACAGTTGTCTTTGCAAAGCCATATACTGGCCTGCCCTCTGCCCACCTTTGATGGTGAATACTTAGCCCCATCTGCTACGGTGAAGAGCCTCAGTATCTTGCTGGATTCCCAGTTGACGATGGAAGCTCAGATTTCCACCATCAGTAAGCAGGCCTTTTTCCACTTCTGCCAAGTGAGGTAGCTGGCTTCTTACCTTCCAACAGAGGCCCTTTCAATGGTAATCCATGCCACAGTTACCTCGACACTGGGTTACTGTAATGCATTGTATGCTGGTACTCCTCTTTCAGTGACACGGAAGATCCAAGTGGTTCAAAACGCAGCTTACTTACTCGGACACCAATGAGACATCACATAGCACCAGTGTTACAACACCTCCATTGGCCCCCAATTGAACATCGGGCTTCCTATAAGACACTGGTTCTGACTTTCAGGGTCATCCATGGTCAAGGCCCTAAATACCTCAGAGATCGTCTCTCACATACTTGTCATCAGAGACCACCAAGATAAGCTCAAGAAAACCTCTTGTTTGTTCTCGGTCCTAGGGAGGCACGCCTGGACTCCACGAGGCACATGGCCTTCTCGGTTCTTGTCGCAACCTTGTGGAATTCCTTACCTCCATACATTAGAGCTATACCTGATTTGCGGTCTTTCTCTCAAACTCTCAAAACTTGGCTTTTCGTCAAAGCTTTTAATTTGTGATTTATCATTGATATGTTTGCTGTTTTATTGCTGTGTAAGTCACTTAGAGCACTCTGGTGGAGAGCGACTCATCAAATAATAAATTGAAATGAAATAAAATGTAGATAGAACACTGGGCAACTATCAAAGGAAAAACTTTTGTCAAAATAAGTTGAAATTTTACATATTAAAATTATTCAGTAAATATCTGATGAACAAAGTAAAGCTATGATAAAGAAAACGTGTTAATAGAAGAACTGCAGTGCTGATGGATAAGGAAAAACATCTTGTATAAGTGGTGAGAAGAAAAAGGAAGTTTAGGGTAGGCTTTGTGGAAATGGAATATTTTAAAGATAGATGGCAGGTAGAAATGTTCAAAGAAGGAAAGTAAAAACAGAATTTTTAAGAATGTGTCAATTTCATTGGTCTTCACTAATGTTCTAGTATTAATCATAAATCATTTTATTTGTTGAGAGTCATGTAATAGCCAATTATTATATAATGAGAAATGCAGCTTCTGTTGGATGAGAGTTTTTTGGTTTTGTTTTTTGTTTGTATTTGATGGCATCGATGGTGCAGTTGCCCTAACTCCCAAAGTTGTTTTGGATACTACAAAAATCCTTTTATGGTTCACCTATTAAACATTTTCAATGTAAATATATCTTTCATGTGAATAATATGTGAAGAAACAGGAGCAGTGTTGTTTTCTGGAAAAAGGATGTAAATTGAGATCTTTTTTTTAAAAAAAAGTATTTATTTATTTATTTATTTATTTATTTATTTATTGTTTTGGCTTGATAGACCGCTGTATCCGAAGCTCAGAGCGGTTTACAGCACATAAAATATACCGAGTTTAAAACTCATAAAACAACATCATAAAACCCATTTAAAACCCTACTCCCTACAATAAAACTACAGCAGATCAACACACAGTACAGGTGACAGCGACATGGCAGGATGGCAAGTTATGGCAAGCATCAGTCAAGCGCCAAATTCTTTCAGAATTTCCTGTAGAAATACTAGAGTCACAATGGAGGATGCATAATTTTCATTTCTGCTTTAAAGCTGTGGGAAAAATCATTGTCTATTATAAAAACATGTCTCTGTATGCATTCAAAATCAATGTTCTGCCCTGTATGAGAAACTAAATGTGTCCTTCTTAGGATTGTTCTTTACTTTGACTTCTTTTAAAGAATATATAGACCAAGGGGACACAAAATAATTTTGTGATCTTTTTTGTAAGCTGCCCTTTGACTCAGAGGGAAATTGGGAAGGAGAAGTAATGCAGAGCCATAGTGAAAGGTAGTATCATAGGTGTAAAGAAAATAAAAGGGAAAGGAAGAAGGTAATAAGAAACACACTAACACACCAGCTAGCAGCTCTCTTAGAAATTTCAAAGTTTTATTCTTAAAACTGTCTACGAATAAAGAACAACATAATTGCAGATTTCAAAATATATCTGTATCATTCAGGATGCAGGCTAATAATTGATCCTGGAATAATCAATGCATGATAAAGAATGTTTGAAGAAAGGTGATAATATTCCAAAATCTAAATTTCAGTGCTAAGAAGAGTATTGAAGTCTGTTTCTTTGAAATTTGTCTTGACTGTGTTTTTCAAAGGTCCCAAATGAATTTTTATATGTATAATGTGAAAATCCATTTTATACACCATCTTTCTTTTAAAGTTCAATGATTTAGATGCATATATCTGTTTGATGTATGCTGTTTTCCCTTTGGCTCATTGCAATGTGAAATTTCAACGATGTACACTTAGAAACATTGTTTAAATGAAATAAATCCAAAGTAGTAGTTCTAAGGCTTCCTATGGACCCTTACGTGTCAGAAATGATAGAGACACAGCAATTGCACCCAAATAGACCATTGCATTTAATTAATGCTAGTCCAGCTGCATGCTTGAAAACATGAAAAAACTTAGTTCAAAGGTTGGAGGCCCTGTATTGAGCTGTTTTAGGTTGATGCAATATTCTTATAAATATTGTGCAATCAATGAAAGCAATGTTTCAAAAATCATTACAAAATTAGGTGCACTGGTGTTTCATTTCTAAAGTGTTTCTAAAGTATCATTATTCAAAATGTCTTTGCTATAACGAGAGCAATGAAATTTTGTTACATTTTCGTTATAGTAATTGCACAAATAGGGAAAGTTCACAAACTTATTTTTCTCTCATTTTTACAGCTATTAGGATGAAACCTGCTACAATAGTAGAACATGTTTAACACTGTTATCCCGTCAAGTTTCAGAACATTTCACTTATCCACTGAGTTTTGGGGAATTTTCAATCTTTTTATAAATAATATTTTAAAGGGGGGAAAACCCCACAAGAGCTATTTCCTGGAATTTTCTATACAATGACACAAGATAACAAGGGATCATTTCCCCCAAGTTTCAAAAATATTCATACATCTACTAATATTTTGGAAATATTTAATTCCCCCCCCCCACAAAAATGGGTAAAAAAAGTAAAAGAAAAACCACAACAGTTATCTCATTGAATCTATCTCATATTAACCAATAGAACTTACATTTAGGGATTTCTTCCCAGACCGGCACAGAGATTTACTGACTAGAAGTATCAGTCAGCATTCCTCTTTGCAAATTCAACAATTTATTGGAATTCTGGTTGGCTGCTGCTATGGAGGGACAAATCTCTCCCCTATCCTGATTGGGGCTTTCTGATGCTGAGCAGAATGTAGTTTAGGGAAGATACTTTTTAATTATCTGGTATAGGGCCTTCCCAAACACCATTTCCCAGAATACTGTGCTTTCTCAGTCTCTTTCCCAGCCAACTCTGCTTTCTCCCCACTGCTTCCTTTTCCTAATGGTGAGAGGCCATGAATTTAAAGAGGAAAGGCAGCCCTTTTGGCTTTACTTTGCTTGCTTGCACTAAAAATAAAACTGACTTTGGGAAGCTTCCAAGATTTACAAAATTCAAACAAAAGGGTATTGGGTAAGTTTCAATTCTTAAGTTTTTGCTGTGGGCCATGCTAGTGCTTCGAATATCACATTGTAAGTATGAATTTAACAGATTTGATATGTCTTATGATGACTAACAAAACATGCACACCCCTAATAAATACCCATCCACACAAAATATTACTTGTTCTATAAACTAGTTTTCTTCCTAAGGTGGGATAAGTGGGCTTTACTTTTACAGCTTCTCAACAATTCCCCGAAATATTTCAAACCTGTGTAGGGCCACTGGCTGGTTTTATCTTTGAAACTCGGGTCATCACAGTGTAGAACTCCAATGCCTTCTCATGCTGAGATCATTTTACATCATATCCTGGATTAAACCACTCTGCTTGGCTGCAAACTGACATGTAAAGCCAGGTGAATGTGATGCTTACTTTGGCTGGAAAGGGTTGCATGCTTTCAGAGTTGTGTCCTGTTTCATTTTGAAACAGGACACGGATAAACATAGTAACAGTAATTTTGTGGCATACAGTTCACAGACATACAATGTTTCATTTGTTTCAATGTTTTTTGCAGCAACAGCTTATACTGTTTTTTATATAACATACATATTTTAACTACACAAAGCTACATTATATGTACATAAAAAGAAACATGACATGAAAAGGAAACATTACTTCTACATATGAGCACAGCTATTTATTCTAATCAAAGCCTGAAGTTAATTCTGAGCCACATTTTTAATTCATATACTCAGTCAACTAAACTCTTTTTTGTCTACATTTTCTACATTTTTTACTCTTAAAGTATTGTTAGTTTGTTTGTCTTTGCAGAGTCATGTAGTTTCACCATCCATTCCATTATTGTTGGTACCTCATAGTTTATCTTGTTTGGAGGTAAATAGTGTTCCTTTGTATAACGTTCCACACTTCTCTGACAAAAATGTGAAACATGTGGCCATGCAACATCAGAGTGTGATCAAGATGACAAAAGTAATTCATGAGGACAAACGGAAAATCTAGGAAAGGCTGCAAATGTCCTTTTGGAAGTGCAAGATTCCATCAACTCCTCTTGTTCTCTCTTCACCACTGAGTTAATGGATCTCAAGCTACTTTTTCACTTTGAACTCAATTTGCAGCAATTGCAGTAAGTTGGAAACTAATAAAGGACCTCATGGTATTAAGGTCATATTCCATGGAGTAGCAGAGGGATTCACCATAAATAATAATAATAATAATAAACTTTATTTGTACCCCACACCCATCTCCCGAATGGGGACTCGGTGCGACTCACATGAGGCCAAGCCCAAACAGCAAATTACAACAAAATAAAATCAAGAACATCAACAATAAACACAATAAAATACATACATATAAATAAAAAACAGTATACAACTAGCTATCTAAAATCACAAGGACAGGGCGGGCCATAGGCACAAATATAAAGTGTTAAAAACTCAGGTTGAGCTAAGCAGAATGGTATCCTTTATATGGGGGAGGGGGATAGACCCCAAGAATGGGGCATTGAAGAGAGCAATGGTAGAAATTAAATAATTACACTCCAAAGGCACAGCAGAAAATCCAGGTTTTCAGGTGTTTTTTAAAGGTCTATGAGGTGGGGGCATGGTGGATTCATGAGGCAGTGGGGGAAACCATTGCCCCATGCTCCTGCTGCATCCCTTACCCCATCCCACTGGGGGAAGCATCACCACCCAGATTTCCCTTGTTGTTGTCTATGGAACACAGGAAGCCTTCCATGTTCCGAGGGAACATCCTACCATGCTGTCAAGATGCTTCCTCCACTGACCCCCTCTGGAAGTTGCCTGATGTCATGTCATGGTGTCCGGTGGGCTCTGAAGAGGAAGCATCCTGGCAATATGCTAGGATGATGATTTTTCAACACATGATGTAGAAAGAGAGGCAGTCGGACAAGAGAGAGTGAGGGGAAAACTGGGACATTTAAAAGGAAGCTAAAGAGTGGAAAACAGATGATCAGTCAGGACCATCTTTGCTAAATTGGAACAGTTGAAGGTTATTCCCATGGTGCTTATTATAATTATATAATGGCAAAAAGACAAAAAAATTACCTAAACCAAAATAATTCACCTAAACCAAAATAATTCAAAAATAACATATTGTATAATAAACACATTTCTGAACAAAATTCCTGGCCAATGCTATCTGCTATCATTTTCACATTTTAATTTTATGACAAAGAGGAAGACCATCCTGTCCTTTGTAACAGGAATATAAACCCGTGGACCATAAAATGCATTCCTTTATATCTTTGTTTTGGCAAACTTCTTGTTTAAAACCATTAAGTCAACAACAGCTGGAATAATCTTTTTCAGCAAACAATATCTTCAGCTGAGGTTTAACTTGATTATTCTTGTGAAAGGTTTTTATGTACTCAATAAAAATATGCCTCCTTTCAGTATTTTCTGACAGGTCTGTAGTTGTTGTTTCACACAGGGGAAATCCAAGTCAGACGGTCACACAAAGGTCCTTAATGTCAAGCACAATACGAATAGATGGCAAAGGGATATATATATATATATATATATATATATATATATATATATATATATCCCCATCCAGATTTACACTTCACAATTCTAGGTCCTAGAGGACTGAGGTGTAACTAAACAATTTGCAGTCCAAAACTTATAAACCTGTAAGTGACAATGCTCTTGTGTTTTGGAGGCATCAATTGTAAATAGTAATAAGAAAGATAGCTTTTTGTTTAGTTTGCATTTGAAAATATACATACCTCATCCATATTTGATACCCTAATATGTGGATTGGAAGAGAATTTATTTTTGGGTTATTAATTTCTCCAAAATATGCCTTTTGCTTTTCATTCCAAAATGTACAATAGTAATTTGATTAGGAAATGTTCTATTTCTGAACTCTGTATACTTACATATCAAAATGCAGAGTTTGGAAGTAAGACTTAGAAGACTTTTACTGCTTGTGGTTAAATGTATGTTTAAAAAAATTAAAAAGGAATTTAAAAAGTAGTATATCATTAGAAAAAGGGTTTTTTAAATTACTCCAGGCTTTTGGAAGGCTTAAGAAGCAAAGCTAAGGCTGAAAAATGGCCACATGATCAATGAATCTACCTTTTCCCCTGTTCTAATCAAAAGCTCTAAAATCAGGCCATCTTTGAAGGCACTTCCAAGACTTTTAGTTATATGTCTTTCATCAAATATTTCCTCAAAACTTCACTGAAACTTCACTAGCAAAGACCAGTGTCACCAGACTGTGCAACTGCTTTAGCAACTACTTAAAGAGCCTGTACTTTCAATAAATTAATACAACAGAAAGCTCAGAGTCTGCAAAAATGTGCATATTATGGAATGTTGTGCAAAAATATGTACATTAGAGAAATATTTGAAAAAAATGATCAAAAACTGGGTTTCCAGGAACCAGAAAATTATAATTACAGACATGTGAGAATCTTTTTAGTTCAAGACTTGTTTTATGGAGACAATGCTTTCAGTGTTTTTAAATGGAAAATGATAGAAAACATTTGTCTTTTGCAAAAAAACAAAAAACAAAAAAACAACCACTCATATATAAAGAGAGGTTTTGGGAAATGTTGGTCATTGTACAATGAAACATTTGTGTTGACCCCAAAATGTTGAAATTGTGTACATTTTCATAAATCAATAATATAACATCAGCCATGGAATGATTATTTTATCCCTAATTGAAAGAAGAACAATATATGAATAAATGGCATATTCAAAGTCCAGGAAAATTGTGAGTTAAAACAATGTGAAATTTTGTGTGAAATACAGTGTGTTTCATTATTTTATACACTGACAATTCTAGTCCATTGGATAACATGGGAGAATATTGTTTATAGTTTGTTGGCTTTGTCTCCAGTTTGTTATAGCAATAACTTAATAACAGTTGTTATGGCATATAAATCAAATAAATCAAGTTCCAAAGATGTTTGTAACAAGCTGGCAATTTCAATGGAAAGACATCTAGATAATCCATTGTCAATACATGCAGCTCCATCTCTAAACAGGTACATAAATAAATAAATAAACAGGCACACCTTCAATCCAGGAGTCTCATCCCACAGTGCTGCTTATTTCTTAATGCCCAGTGAACAGCCATGCCTGCACAGAAGTTCATAAAATGCAACCCAAGTGATATCAGACATTCAGAACTGTTATAATGTTCTGTGAAGAGAGTACTGATACTTTTGCTTCTCTCAAGAGCATCATTTCCATTGCCAATTTCATCTGTTTGTCTCTTCAGATTATATTTTTCAAGTGAATTCATCCAATGTTACATCTGGGAAATAAATGTAAGCAGAAGCTTGACTCTACGTATGCTATTTTCTTCTAAACAATGCTAACTTTAGATACATGAGAAGTACACTGGATTTCAAACAAATTGAATTACATTATTTTATTTATTAAAAATGATCAAAAAGAACCAACTATTTCACGTCACAATGCAGTGGCAAATGGCAGAGAAGATATTCTTCATCTAGCCACATTTGATTTATCTTTTTCATACTGTCTTCCCTCTTTCCCATTATTTTTTTTAAAGTTGACTTAAATTTCAGTCTAAAGTCAAAATCAATAGCACAATTCGTTCTTCCTTTGACGCATCATAAATAAAATACATTGCTTAAGACGGATGTGTGGTGCTTACTGAAATAAAGATTGCTTTTAAAGAAGCAGTGAGCTGCTAAATAGAACCCCCAGAGGCTCTCTCCCCCAAATATTAATGTGCTGTACTCTGCTTCCAACAACCACCATCTGTGATGCTTATTGACAAAGCTTCTTCAACCAACAAATGTTTCTTCTTCCATCTGCTGTGTTCTAAACTTTTTTGCTATTGTGTTTGGTTAAAAAGTCCTACCACTGATAATAGATATACCAATCATAACCACATTAGAACAGACCTGAATTGATATAGAGTGCAATCCTTATACTTCACATGGTGCCTTAATAGATATCTATTGATGAAACAGTGTTATTCTTTTCTAGATAAAGCCTGATTATTGAGCTAGGGGTATCAGGCTCTCTGAAATGAAATGGCTCTTACCTAAATTGATCCAAATGGAAATGCGTTGCTCCTCAACGTCTAAAATAGATCTTCTCAACGACATTTTTAAAGTACCTCCCCAAGCCACCCAATGTGTTTTTGAACAACTTAAAGACCTCCATAAAAACAAAATATCAAGCAGATAGTTGTAGTAGTAACAATTAAAATAATATATTTATTACCCGGCCTCTCTCTGAGGCTCTAAGTGGGATACAATATAATTAAAACAAAAGATAAAATACTATTAAAATACAACCAGATACACAGAGTGAAAATACAAGTTAAAAACCACTGATGAAATGCAGACTGGGTAGGCCTGCTGGCAGAGATGAGTTTTCTTTTGTGTCTTAAATTCCAACAACTGATGTAGCTGTTGAATCTACTACAGGCTGGGTCCATGCAGGGAACACCATGGATGTAGCCTACATGAATTTCAGTAAGGCCTTTGACAAGGTCAAATGTGGGCTAGGCAAAACTACGGTTAGATGCATCTGTAATTGGTTAAGTGAATGATGCCAGAGGGTGCTCATCAATGCTTCCTCTTCATCCTTGAAAGAAGTGACGAGTGGAGTGCCGCAGGGTTTCATCCTGGGCCCAGTTCTCTTCATCGTCTTTATTAATGACTTAAAATTAGGGGGTAGAAGGCATGGTTATCAAGTTTGCAGACAACACCAAATTGGGAGGGATAGCCAGTACTCCAGAAGACAGAAGCAGAATTCAAAATGATCAGATTAACAGATTAGAGAAATGGCCCAAAACTAACAAAATGAAGTTCAACTACACTCCAGAAAAAATGAAATATAAAGATACAGAATGGATGATGCCTGGCTCAATAGCAGTACATGTGAAAAAGATTTTGGAGTCCTCGTGGACAACAAGTTAAACATGAGCCAACAATGTGATGCTGTAGCTAAAAAAGCCAATGGGATTTTGGCCTGCATAAATAGGAGTATAGTGTCTAGATCCAGGGAAGTCATGCTACCCCTGTATTCTGCCTTGGTCAGACCACACCTAGAATACTGTGTCCAATTCTGAGGGACCCTGACTCTGGAACTCACTCCCTAAGGATATCAGACAGGTCCTCATATTGGCAGTTTTTTAGGAGAAGCTTGAAAACGTGGCTGTTCCAATGTGCCTTCCTGGAATAAAGTAAAGAAAGCCCTGTTCTGATAAACCTTTGCAAAATGTCTTCAGAAGCACTTTAATCACCTGTTGGGTTGTCTGCTCCACATTCTAAAAAACGCTCCTATGTCACACATTCTACCTCTGTTCGCACCCAGTGTTATTTATTTTAAAATTTTAATAATTTACATCTGGCCCAGCCATAATGCTTTTAAATTGTGTTTTGGTTCATTGCTTATTGGAAGTTATAGTGATTGTATTATTGTTTTATTTGCTGTTGTGTTATTTTATTATGTATTATTGAGCTTGGCCTCATGTAAGCCACCCTGAGTCCCTTCTGGGAGATGGTGGTGGGGTATAAATAAAGTTTAATAATAATAATAATTCTGGGCACCACAATTGAAGGGAGATATTGACAAGCTGGAATGGGTCCAGAAGATGGCAACTAAAATGGCCAAGGGCTTGGAGAACAAGCCCTATGAGGAATGACTTAAAAAGCTGGGAATGTTTAGCCTGCAGAAGGCTGAGGGGAGACATGATGGCCATGTATAAATACTGTATGTGAGTGGAAGTCATAGCTTGTTTTCTGCTGCTCTGGAAACTAGGATGCAGAACAATGACTTCAAACTTCAAGGAGACCTGAATATGAGGAAGAACTTCTTACCTGTGAGAGCTGTTCAGCAGTGAAACTCTCTGCCTGGAATACTCTGCGGAGTGTGGTGGAGGCTCCTTCTTTGGAGGCTTTTAAACAGAGGCTGGATGGACATCTGTTGGGGGTGCTTGGATGCAATTTTCCTGCTTTTTGGACTGGATGCTTTCTTCCAACTCAATGATTCAATGATTCAATTCCAGCAGGGCAATCTACAGTCTTGGGGCAGCTGATAAAATTGTCCACTGGGTGACAGTTGCCAGTCAGGTTCTGGCAGGCTGGAGTAAATGCCTCCCAGAGGCCCCAAGTGTGTGGGGCAGTACAGTGCTTCCAATTCCCATCCGCCTCCGCTGGGAGTTCCAGAAGGATACCATGGTTGATCATATTGAAAGCTGCTGAGAGATCTAAAAGCACAACAAGGACATACTCTCCTTGTCAGTGCTAAGATGGATATCTTTCACTAAAGTCACCATAGCAGTCTCAAATCCATATCCTGATCTGAAGCTGGTTTGAAATGGGTCAAGGAAGTGTGCGTCATACAAGACTGCCTGTGGCTGGAGAGCAATTGCCTTCTCAACCTACTGATCGAAGGGAAAGGATCACAGGAAATGAGGTTTCTTAAGCTATTTCTTTAAACACAGGTCTACCTTACAGACAGAAGGGAAAGGATTGCAGAAAGACTGGTATCTTAACTCTGATGCTTCTAATCCAGACCTTGATGAAGGATATAAGGATATAAGAACAAATGCCTAAAAAGATGGGAAGGGGTGCCTGGGAAGTCCCTCCCATTGTCACCAATGGGTGGGACAGAAAACAAATTTTATGGCTTCCTGGATTGAAAATGGATGTCTGTCCTCCCAAATTTGGGAAGGTCTCGAAAAACAGATTGGGATTCCCCACCAAAATCCAGGGCACTGAAACAGATTGCGGTTTACCTGGATTGCACAAGCCTACTTGTTAGATTTTGATTCAATTCATTGACCAGGGATTCAACAGGATCATCACTGTGTTCCATTTCTCTTTCATGTTATTTTGGAACTGTTTATTTTATGTCATTTTGTTATGTATTTATTTTGATGGTATTTTTGCTTCTTTGTATTGTATTTTGCTGAATTTATATTTTATTTGTTGTAATTTTGGGCTTAGCCACATGTTTGCCGCCCCGAGTCCCCTTTGGAGAGATGATGGCAGGGTATAAATAAATATTATTATTATTATTATTATTATTTTACTGACACAAAATCACAGTATGTCACAGCAACAAGATCTATATGTTGGATTTTGTATAAAAAATCACAAGTTGAACACTTCCCAAGCATCTAAGTCTATCTTGAAGAAAAAAAACATCTTGCCAGATGAACAGAAAGGCAACAAACGGAAAAGCAGGGGCACAAAAGACCAGTTATTAATTGACAAAATGATTCTGGAGAACTGCAAAAGCCAAAAAACTAATCTTCACATGACGTGGATTGACTACAGAAAGGCCTTTGACTAACTCCCACACAGTTGGATCAGCAAGTGCCTAGACACCATCAGGATTTATAAAAACATTGGCACTTTTATTGAAAAGAGGATGAAGCCCTGGAAAACTGTACTGTTTGTTGGAAATGAAAACTATGGACTTGTCAACATCAGGAGAGTAATTTTCCAGGGAGACTCATTGTCCCCACTGCTTTTCATCATTGCCCTGATCCCTCTATCAATAATTTTACAAACCTCGGCTATTAAATGTCTAAGAAATCTCAAAAAAAATTCACACCTGCTGTACATGGATGACCTGAAGCTGTATGGGAAAACCGAAACTGAAATAAAGTCTCTGACTAACACTATCTGAATCTTTAGCACTGATATCTGTATGGAGTTTGGTTTGGACAAGTGTTTGATAGTGGCACTGAAGAAGGAAAAATAATTGAAAGTGAGGGCATAAATATGGCTAATCACCAAGCAATAAAGTGTCACCAGCCAGAGGCCTATAAATATATGGGAATACTACAGCTGGACAACATCATAAGAACATAAGAAGAGCCATGCTGAATCGGACCTCAGCCCATCTAGTCCAGCATTCTGTATCACACAGTGGCCCACCAGTTGTACACGGGGATCTCGAGCAGAAGGGAGGGCAAAACCCTGACCTGCTCCCGACCCCCCACAACCAGTACCCAGGGAAATCCTGCCTACCTCAACCAACTCCAAGGTGGCACTTGAATGTCAAACATGAACATGTGGAAATTGTGGTCAGCAAAGAATACATTCAAAGGGTCAGAAAATTCTCAAAAGCAAGCTCAATGGAGGCAATACCATCAAGGCCATAAACACCTGGGCCATACCTGTCATAAGATTTACTACTGGCACCATAAACTGGATACAGACAGAACTGGACAATTAGACAGAAAAACAAGAAAACCCATGACCATTCATAATTCAGAGACTTTACATCAAACAAGCAATTGCAGTGATGTTGACCGGCTCTATCTGCCTAGAAGGTCTGGTGGCAGAGGACTCTTACAAGTCAAACAAGCAATTGAGGAAGAAAAAACCATCCTGGCGGAATATGTAAAGGAAAGCCAAGAACCTGCTTTAATTTGAGTCAGTAATCAGAAACTTCTCAAAGCACAGCAGACAAGTAATCAGTACAAGAAAACTGCACTCCAAACCAGAGCTGACAGCTGGCATTACATGGACAATTCCTTGACAAAATTGAAGGAAAAGTTGACAGGGAGAAGACCTGGTTATGGCTCACGTATGGAACACTGAAGAAGGAGACAGAAGGCCTGATTTTTGCATCCCAGGAGCAAGCCATAAGAACAAATGAAGTTAAGGTCAAAATTCAGCTGATGACCCAAAATGCAGATTGTGCAAGGAAGCCGATGAAACCATGGACCACATCCTCAGCTGTTGCAAGAAAATCGCACAGATGGACTACAAACAAAGGCACAACTACCACCTGCCAGCAGTAAAGAATTGGTGAGATCATAAACCTGCAAAGGTTGTGGAAAATGAACATGCAAAAATACTGAAGGACTTTTGAATCCAGACTGACAAAGTTTTGGAACACAATACACCAGACATCATGATTGTGGAAAAGAAAAAAGTTTGGATTATTGATGTTGCCATAACAGGTGACAGCCGAACTGATGAAAAATAACAGGAAAAACTCAGCCATTATGAAGACCTCAAAATTGAACTGCAAAGGCTCTGACATAAAACAGTACAGGTTGTCCCAAAAGATCTCAGCCGGCATTTGGAAAAAATAAACACTGACAAAATCATGATCTATTGACTGCGAAAGGCCACCTTACTTGGATCTATGCGCATCCCTCTGAGGCCTCCTGGAATCTCAAAGGATGCATTAGCCTTTGATGCTGGACATTTTAATGCAATGTAAAAGAGATTAATTGTTGTGGTTTAGTGACTAGTAGCTACTATTTCTAATAGGCTTGGTTGATTTAAAAATGGTTCAAAACTCGTTTCGGATGTAGGGGGTGCTGGTGGTTCTATTCAGAATTGAATTCCAATTTTTTCAGAAAAAAATTCAAAACTTTCTGAATTGCTTTGTTAATGGCAGCTGTGATTGTGCAATACACAATACACAAGACTTGAAAGTATAGGATTTGTGGTGTCTTTTTAGGCAACACACTGCAAACAAAGGAAATAACAAACAGCCAGCCTTTTGGGGCCTTGGAAGCTGATTTCACAAGTTAGGTAAGGAGAGACTTCAAAGTATGGGATTTGTAGTATCTTTTTAGGCAACTCACAGAAAACAAAGAAAATAGCAAACAGCCCTGCCCTTTTTGTCTTGGAAGCTGATTTCACAACTTTAGGGAGGAGAGTTTGTGTTCAAAGAGTGGCTTGAATTGATGGGAGATCTAGTTCTTTTGAGGCAATGTGCAACACAAACTAAAAACGATGAGGCCAGAGAGTCCTGCTACAATGCTGGCTTTAAAAAATGTTGGAGTGAGTGCTTTGGTTCCTCCATGTTGCTCCTTCTACCCACGCCACCCACACAGTACCTTCACGGTGCCCAGCTGTCCCAAACCCCAACAGCAACAACACACAAGCAACAGGGCAGGCTGCACAGCCAACCAGCCAGGCAACAGCCCTTCTCCCAGCCCTTCTTCTCTGCTTGCTTGCTTGTCTGCCGTGCTCTTCTTCCAACCACCCTTCAACACAACCTCCCTTCCTTTTGTCTTTCCCTTCTCCCTTCTTCCTTCCCTTCCCGGCTCCAGCTCCAAATGAGCCTCTGAGCCATATGCTCCCCCAAAACTTATCCCCTGATTGGCTGGGAAGCAAGGAGCCTCCCAGCAGGCTAGTAGAAGGCTGAAAATAGGCCGAATTATTTCCGACTCACTTCATGAGTCGTAACAAAAATGGCGGAAAAAGCTTCGGAAGGGCAAAGGGACATCTGGTTTTTGAAAAAGGTTCAATATCGCTTTGAAAGGCTAATTTTAATGAAATGATTACGAGCAACTCTATCCATGCCTGGTTTCTCACTATGGAAGCAGTGGCAGACTGGGTCCAAAAATATTGGTTGTCAGGAGACAAAAAGGGCCACCCACAAATGTAAGCCTATCATTTAATTTTTGTAAGAAATTAATGATTTAAAAACCCACACAAACATAAGTGGAATAAATGTAAAATTAAAAGTTTTGTGAAATAGATGTAATTATTTTAGTAGTTATATTGTACATATATTATGCATATTACTGGCCTAGCCCCAGGTTAGGAGAAATCCCTCCCTGGTGAGATTAGATCAGCCTCCTCCCTCCTGTCCTTTAGAAAGATGGTAAAAGCTTGGTGGTGGGATTAAGTCTTTGGGACAGTGCAATAAGGTAATAATCTGGCATGGCTGGTTTGAGAAGGTTTTTAACACGTTGATTTTAAAGTAGATATAACTGATTTTAATGTTTGTTTATATTTATAGTTTGTTTTTATTCTGGCATTGAATATTTGCTGTGCTCCGCCCTGAGTCCCCTTTGGGTTGAGAAGGATGGAGTAGAAATTCTTTAAATAGATAAATAATAAATAATTCACCCCAGGCGACATTTGAATGCTGTGAGGCTGATTCATCATTACACTAACCTAAGTGGTCAGTGTAGATGAGCCCTTAATAATAATTGCATTCCAATCTGCCCTTTGTCTGGTTGGTTATTATCAGATTGCTTTACTTCAAAATGTAGAACAAACAGATTGCTCAAGCATCCCTATCATGCACTAGAAAAATAACTTTAAAACATTATTATTTACATTGATCCAATTTTAGACTAGAGTTAGTATTGACGTATAAGAGATGCTATTTTTTAAAGATAAGTTTTATTTTCTTACATGTGCTAAAGAATTGTAGATCAGAAAAACCCCATATTTTGACAAATACTTTTTTCTTCACTTAAAGGACTGTAAGATTTTGTAGTGTATATTATGAATATGCTTGTAAAAGAAATAATTCTAGAATTATAAGAACTACTCCCTCAATAACCCAGATCATGGCTGAGATTCTTCATCAGAGCACAGTGCTTCCTGCACAAGTCTATGCCTTTCTCTGTCACACCTGGCAAGCCCTGGGACAGCTGCTTTTGTTCCTTCTTACTGGTGGGAAGGGACAGGATCAAGCAGCAGCTGAGTCAAGAATGACCTCATGGATAAAGTGCACCTTCTTTTCTCTCTTCCAAACACCATGATGGCTCTCATACAGTTTAGAGCAGCAGTGGACAAAGCCACTATAAAACCAAGAGGAGATTCACCTCAATACAATAACAATTGATCTACCAGCCTCCTTTGTTTGCAAAGATTGATGATGATGATATCCTACTTTTTCTTGTTCAGCAGAGACTCAAAGTGGCTAATACTAAAAAATCATACAATGTCTAAATGAAAACTTACAACATAGAAACATTAAAATAAAATAAAATTTAGGAGTATTAAAATTAAACTACATAAACACAGCATCCCAGGCTCGGTCTTGAAAAATTTCTACTTTAAAAGCCTGCCTGAAAAAGGTTTTAGCTTGCTGCCGGAAGGACAGCAGGGAACGGGCCATTCTGGATTCCATACGTCAGAATCCAGAGTTGCAGAACACTCACTGAGAAGGCCTTTCCTGGGGCCCAACCAATTTTGCTTACTGACAGTGCATCTGAGAGAATAACATCTCATAATGATCTTGGGACCTAGACAAGTTCGTTCCAGGAGATACGCTCTGCCAAATAATGTACACTTGATTTCCATACAAGCATTTTGAGTGCATGGAATAGGGGGATTGTATGCTTCCTGTAGCAAGCTTCACTTAGTAATCGGGCTGCAGTTCTTTTGACCAGACAAAGTTTCTGAACAGTCTTCAGAGGCAGCCCCACATAGAATGCATTACAATTATTCAAACAGGATGCAACTTAGGACCTTTTCAGATGTAGTCTTCTCTGTGTCTTCTCCTTGTTTCTCCGAGTTGCTGAAATGGAGTCCAACAGAGCCCATCACATGATGCAGGGCAACTTCCAGCAGAACTCCATGGGGCTCTGTTTCTCCATGCTGCAGAGTGGTTTCAGAGGAGTTAAATATTGGCTGCATGAAGAACATGAAGAGGAAGTTGGGATAGGGTGGGAAATCATGTGGAATAGAGGGTGATGGGATGTAAGTAATGAAGAAGGACAGTTCCACCACTTTCCCCCTCTTTCCCCTGCTACTCCCATCCCCCCTTTCCCCCTGCTCATCTGACAAGTTCCTATGGCATGCACTATTGGGACCAGATCTGGTGTCTCAAGAAACAAAGGCACTCCTGGCCACCGTGGAAACATGAGCCTCCAAATTCAAAATCAAGTATAGGAATACACTGAAACTGTGGACTTGTGTATTTAAGGAAAGTGTAACCCTATATCAGAAGTTTAGCTATTTTTGAGTTTTCTTATTGAGTGCATTTCCAGCAAGCATGGCAAATATATGAGGAAATTTATCAGAGATAGAGACAAGGAGGCTTTGTGATGAGGAACCAAGTGACAAAATACTGCACATGAAGAGGGTAGGATCTGCAGGCTATTTAAAACTTGATCACTCACTCCCACATATGCCTCTTCAAGTCCTAAACATTATTCATTTTGGGACCAGGCAGGAATCCCCCTCCCCATTTTTGTTTACCTCATACTATATCGGGGGACTTCAGCAATCTCCTGGACAATGTCTATAAACAGATTGTCAGGTGGCAGGTAATGGATGGTTAAATTTAAGAATTCAGTGTTCAACTTGGCACCCATTTTGGTGAAGGTTATGGCCCCAGAACAGCCTCAGAGGCCAGGGATCTTGGTGTGTTTGGAAGAAGTATATACACTTAAGGCAAACCTGAGAATTCTTTCTCACTTGGAAGTCCCAAAACTTTGCTATGAGTGCCTGAGGTTTATTTTTCAGTAAATCAAAAGAAGTCAAACAGAAGAAATAAAAATACTCTGAACTGGGGTGCACCTACATGGTAGAATTAATGAAATTTGATAATACTTTAACTGCCATAGCTAAATGCTGTGGAATCCTGGGGACTGCATTTTGGTGAAGAACTGCACTCTTCGGCAGGGAAAGCAAAATATCTTGTAAAACTGCAAATCCCAATATTCCATAGGATTGAGCCAAAGCATTTAAAGTGGTGGTTAGATGGAATCTTCTCTGCTGTAATTTGAATCTATTGCTCCATTCCTTCTGAAACAACAAAAACAAGTTTGCTTCATCTTGAAATATGACTTCTTTTCAAATAATTAAGTATAGCCCCTATTCTCCAGGCTACATAAACCCACCTTGCTTAAGCTGCTCCTCATAGAGTATGGTTTTTAGACCTTTTACCATTTTGGTCACCCTCCTCTGGACACATTTATTTATTTATTACTTCGATTTTGTATTCCGCTCCTCCCCCCAGGCTCGGGGCGAATAACAACAATATATATGGGCATCATGTCACAGACATGCAGCCCTACAATAAAAAGCATAAAACACATTAAAACACAATCCAACACATTGCGAGGTGCAGGGTGACATACATAGGCTACTTGAGGTACAATCCTTCTGTGTCTAATTAAAAGCTAATCCAAAGAGGGCGGTCTTACAGGCCCTTCTGAATGGAGCTAGCTCTGAGATGGCTCGAGCGCTGACCGGCAAGGAGTTCCACAGCACTGGGGCTGCCACAGAGAAGGCTCTCTGTCTGGTCACAGATAGGTGGCAGGAGCGGACCAATGGTATCGTCAGCAGATTCTGTTCATCTGATCGCAGTGATCTCGGGGATAAATACGGGGTAAGGCGGTCCCTCAAGTACGCAGGCCCTAGGCCGTATAAGGCCTTAAAGGTCAGTACCAACACCTTGAAGGCAATTCGGTACTCGATAGGAAGCCAGTGCAGCTGCCGGAGGATGGGCGTGATGTGCTCTCTCACCGACGAGCCCGTCAGCAAGCGAGCAGCGGCATTCTGCACTAGCTTGAGTTTCCAAATTGTCGACAAGGGAAGGCCAACGTAGAGGGCGTTACAGTAGTCTAGTCTCGAGATGACCGTCGCTTGGATTACTGCCGCCAGGTCGCTCCTGGACAGGTAGGGCGCCAGTCGCCTAGCCTGTCGTAGGTGAAAGAAGGACACCCTGCTGACCGCAGAGACCTGGGACTCCATGGTCAGCAGGGAGTCCAACTGAACACCTAAGCTCTTAACCGAAGATGACGGGCTAAGCCGCTCGCCATCCAGGGTAGGCAACCGGCACCCACCCAGCCCAGGGCGACCGGGCCACAGGATCTCCGTCTTCGACGGATTCACGCAGCCAACCAGTCACGGCTTCGAGGCATCGATGGAAACAATCGGGTACGGTGTCCGGCCTGCCATCCATTCTCAGCAGAAGCTGGGTGTCATCAGCGTACTGATAACACTCCAGACCAAAGTCACGGGCCAGCTGGGCCAGGGGGCGCATGTAAATATTGAATAATAAGGGGGAGAGGATGGCCCCCTGGGGGACCCCACAATTAAGTGGGGACCTCCCAGAGACCCCCCTGCCCCCTCTACACGTTGTCCCCGGCCCTGGAGGAAGGAGGCCACTCATTGAAGGGCGGTCCCCCCAACCCCCGCGCCGGCTAAATGGTGGGTCAACAGTGCGTGATCTACCATATCGAATGCTGCTGTCAGATCTAACAAGACAAGCAGGGCTGATCCACCCTGGTCCAGCTGGTGGCGAAGTTGGTCTGTAATGGCGACAAGCACGGTCTCCGTCCCGTGCCCAATACGGAAGCCGGACTGGTAGGGATCAAGTCCAGCTGTGTCATCTAAGAACCGCTGCAGCTGATCCCCTGCTGCCCTCTCAATTACTTTGCCCAAAAAGGCAAGTTGGAAACAGGCCTGTAATTGGAGGGAGCCGAAGGGTCTAGATTCAGCTTCTTCAGGAGCGGTCTTACCATAGCCTCTTTCAATCCCCCTGGGAAGACTCCTTGCTCAAGGGAGCTATTTATGATGTTTCCCAGGGGGCCTCGTAGCCCCTCCCGGCAAGATCTAATAAGCCAGGAGGGGCACGGGTCGAGGGAGCAGGTAGTTGGCCTAGCTGCAGCAAGTAACTTATCAACAGCTGCTGTGTCCACCTTTTGAAAGCGGGTGAAGGTGGGCCCGCCGAGTGGCGGCGGGGTCTCGAGCTCGCTAACTGTATCAACCGTGGCTGGAATGTCCCGGCGGAGATTCGAAATCTTGTCAGTAAAATAGTTCTGGAAAGCCTCAGCTGTTGGTGCCAAACCCCTATCGTTTGGGACAGTTGGGATTGTTGTCAAGGACCGAATTATCTTGAAAAGTTGAGCTGGGCGTGAACTAGCTGACTCTATCAAGGAAGCGTAATGAACCTTTTTCGCTTCCTTGATGGCTCGCTCATAAGCCTCTTTAAACTGCTTATAAGCCGATTTCGATGCTCCGTCACGGAGGCTCCGCCACACGTCCTCTAGCTGTCTCTTCCTCCGTTTCATCGCCCGCAACTCCTCAGTGTACCACGGCGAGCGGTTTCTACGGGGGATGAGAGAGTGCCTGGGGGCGATCTCGTCTAAGGCGGCGGAAAGACTGGTATTCCAGGATTCCACGAGCCCATCGACCGAGTCGCTGGGGAGTTCCCAGTCCCTTAGAGCATTCAGGAACCTAATGGGCGAACCAAAATGGGTTCGGCACCCTTACCGGGAGGGGGGACCAAATCCAATCGGACTTCCAGGACACTGTGATCTGACCATGGAACCTCCGTAACAGAGGTTAGGATCACCTGAATTCCGGCAGCGAAGATCAGATCTAAGGTGTGTCTGGCTTGGTGCATGGGGCCGGTCTTACAAAGTGAGATTCCTAGTGCCTCCATGGTGGACACCAGGTCCATGGCTGCTGTCATATGAAGCAAAAGGCTTTCTGAACGCCCTGACACCTTGTATCTATCTCTTAACACTTTTTATGAGGTTTTTTTGTAAGGTGTCTAGAGAAAGATAAATCGATACTTAGAAAACAAATCCCCCCCCTGTGTGTGTGTGTGTGTGTGTGTGTGTGTGTGTAAAGATATTGATATTTCACTTTAGAAACTGTATTTGTGAAACTTAAAAGAAACATGTTTCATTCCATAACCTATCAAATAAGAAGGGATGGGAAAGTGTAATTTTACATTTGATAACAGAATGTCAGTCAACATTAAAATGTCAATATATGACCCGAAAAAATATTGCAACTTTCCATTCTGTGCTCTTACCAGGCTTTCCAAAATAAGTTGGGCATGTTTTGTAGGCTCTTGGAAGAAGGTTTCTATGGAAAAGCAAAGTTCTTTTAAAATAGGTATCTGAGAGTCTGAGTCCTTGAACTCACTTGATAAGATGACCCAGTCTATAAAGGCTATCACCTCAAAGGACAATCCTATGAGAGGTAAAGAAAATCTCTGTGTTTAGCACAGCTGCAGGGCAATTGTTACACATTTGACAGAAATGATAAAAAGACAGAACATATTTTTATTGTGTCTTACAAACTATTTCTCTGACAGACTGTTCCAAGAGATAAAACAAGTTAACTTTGTATGTAGAGAAAATAAAATTGGGATCCAGCATTAAGTTCAGGAAAGTTCTTAAACACATTATTGATATGAATTACTTGTTTTATCTGTTTGTCACATTGGAGATTCCACAAATTTCAATATGGAAATACTTTTCAGTCACATCTCTTTTTATTCCATTAGAAAGTGTCCAAACGCTCTCATAGTGTAGTGGTTTTAGTGTTGGAGTATAACAACAACAACAACAACATTTTTTTTCGTATCCTGCCACCATCTCCCTGAAGGGACTTGGGGTGGCTTACATGGGGACAAGCCCTGTCAGCATAGTTTAAAATATAACACAGTAAAATTATAAAACAACATCATAAAACAACCATCAAACAATCTACCAATAGCCTGGCATATGAATCTAATCCTGAGCTCGGGTAGGGGGGGCTGGTGCAAATCAATTGCAAGGACAGGACTGCAAGTGCAGGAGGCAGATGATAAGTTGGGACTAGAAAGGCAATATTAATTAGAATACTATATCTATAGGGCAGGGAACAGTGGTAAGTGCACGTGCAAGACATTGAGTTATGGCTTGGGGGGCAAAGTTCTCTAGTGAACTGTTTAATCAAAGGCACAGTGGAACATCCACATTTTTGGGTCTTTACAAAAAATGGACAAGGTGGGAAGAGAGTTCCAGAGCCAGGAGGCCACCACTGAAAAGGCCTCCTCTCTCATTCCCACCAATCGCTCTGGTGATGGAGATGGGAGTAAGAGGAGGGCCTCCCAGAAGCTCTTAGAGCTCACAGATGTTTGTAGGGAAGATTTAATTGCAAAGATAGGCAGGTCCCAAATCATTTAGGGCTTTGTAGGTGATAACCTTCACCTTGATTTGGGACTGGAAACTTATTGGCAACCAGTGGAGCTGTTTAAACAAGGGGGGGGGGGTTTGACTGCTCCCTGTAATTTGCTCCAGTTAACAACCTGGTCATCAACCTTTGGACCAGCTGCAGTTTCTGGGCCATCTTCAAAGGCAACCCCATGTAGAGTGTATTACAGTAGTCCAATCTGGAGGCAACTGAGGCATGAACCACCAGTAGGACTCTGTGATCCTTCTCAGCCATAGAAACCTGCAAGCCACATTATCTCATATCTCCCAAGAAAACTCCTTAATAGGTTAGCCTTGGGATCATCATAAATTGGAAATTATTTTCAGACAGAAAACAGCAAAAATGTACTGTCAAAAGCAATTGGTATTTCAACAAGCTTTCATATGTACATTAAAAGCTGCATTTAAGCATTCTACACATTATAGGGGGAAGAACTCATAAAGATATTTCTGACACCTGTAATTTTCCTTACAATATTGGATACATCACTGCATTTTTTATATTCTGGCAAAGAATCTGCATAGTGTTTAACAGGCAGAGCTACGCTACATCTCTCCTCTTCCAACGAACTCAGTTTTGTCGTTGTTACCTTGCCTTGTGATTATTCAATGGCTGATGTAAAAGAGGAAGAATTTGAAAAGTATTGGCTGTATCAATACAACTAGGTACTATTCTGTTGCAGTGCTCTGGATGTCTCATAGATGATAATATTGGTCTGCATCTGGCCACAGGGTTCCTCCACCCCTCAAAAACCATAGAATAGCCAAAGGGGAGTGCCATGGTTAAATGTTTTGAGGGTTTTTTGGGAGGTGGGTAGGTGGTTTTGCTCATGGCATAGGGTGGGTTCTGCAATGGTCAAAAAAGACATATACAGTCATGAGGAATGTGTATGCCTGTGCTTGCCACTAATACGATGTTGGTCTATTTTGGCCACCCATGTGCTGCTACTCTAATCTGCATTTTGGCTTCTTTGGGTTTTCTACTACTTTCTACTTTTTTCCACTCCCTTTAGCACTTTGGCACTTTCTACTACACTTATCTGAACATAATAGGATGGACCATGCTGGTAATTTACTTATCACTTGTAGAACAGAAGCCACATAATTTGCTTAATGAACACTGGAGCCTGGAATATGTATGGACTGTAGTTTTCAGAATCCCTCATCCTGAATGACCACAGTCCATGCTAACTGGAGGATTCTGGGTGATATAGTCAAAAAAGCGATTTTTCCAAACTTTTGAAGTTAATATTATTTCTCTTTATGCATCTTGGATTGGGGAATACAACAAATAGGTACTGAAAATATACTGAATAATGTAGAAATAGCACTAGCCCCAAACCATTAAGACACCCACCATCCTCCGGTCTTGATTTATGCAAGTAATGGGATTGTAGTTCAAACATATTTGTGGGAGTGGATAGCTGGTCTTGTGTCTAGTCTCCATAATCTTCATTTTTTTAAAAAAACAAATGAACAAACTAATGCAATCCTTAAAACAAATCCAGCTCCATTAAAAAAGCACTCACCATTGGGCATAAAAGATTCATACTCTGATTCACAAATCACCCTGTCCAATAGCTTCTCCTAAAATGCAGTAAGGAATAAAATATTGTGATTAAAAATAATGGAAAACATAATTAAATCTTCTTTTCTGAATTACAGTATAATTAATATATGTGGATTTATCCTAAAACAGGAATGATAAATGTCTAAGTATGAAAAGAATAGCTTCAGCAGAGAGTTCATAATTATTCTCTTAAATTATTCATTACAGATCAATGAATGTCTAATAAAGTATTTCCATATTTATTGGGGGTATTAAATCAGTAATTATAGAGACACATGGCTATGAGGTTGCTTATTAAAGAAAAGACAAGATTAAATTGACCTTATGGCTGTCCATTATTTTTTATTCTTTAAAGCTGCAGTATTTCAATAGGAAACATCACAACATCACAACATTCCCTTATATTGAGTGGTGAATCATGAGGAACTTTGTCTGCCTTATACTTATAGAAGCCATATTGGCAAGCATTTTTCAGGGAATTTCCACAGCCACTGAGCAAAGCAGTTGCAGATAGTAACTCCTATGCCAGTAGCATGGTGAATCCACTCCAGGGTTTATTTCAAACTTTAAAAGAGCTAACCAAGCTACTAAGTATAGCTTGAAACTAGAATTCAGCACCCCAGAGAGATCCTTTAAAGTGTGGCCTAACACCTATCGCTGATTCACCACACTAGTGAAATTGGAGCCACCAGATACCCCTAAAGAAATGACACAAGCAATGAAAAACAGCTTTGGTCCTTTTTCAATGACACTAGCCTAGTGAGCCAAGGCAGTAAAATGCTTAATAGGACAAAATTAGGTTGAGTCTTAGGTGATCTTCATTGTCTCCAGATATTCATTTTTGTTCCCACCTCTTTGTTCAATATAAGACTTCCAAACTTCGATCCAATGTGTCAAAAACTTATTTTACTTTACACTTCTTTTATGAGAATTCCATTTCCCTCTTGCCCTTTTTTAGAAAGTAGTTTACAGTCTGTCTACAGATTTTGTATAACCTGACATATCTTCAATTTGTATCAGTAAATGCATGGAATAAGAATCATATAGTAAATTTAAGATGTACATATGTTAACTTAACAAATATTAGAACACTGAATACATGACAAAACAAAGAAACTTCTGGGAATACATAGGTTCCTGAAGTACAGAGAGTATGATGTGTGAGGATACCTGGATAAGCATATGCCATTTAGCAGAATTTAGCAGAATCGATGGAATCCCACCTGAAGCTTGGAAACAGGGAGGTCATGTACTGCATGCTAAATTCCACGAGCTCCTTGTGAGTTGCTGGGAAAAAGGTGAACTGCCATCAGATCTCCGAGATGCAGTTATCATCACCCTGTATAAGAAAAAGGGAACAAAATCCGATTGCTCAAACTATCGAGGTATAACACTGCTCTCCATTGCTGGAAAAATCCTTGCAAGGATACTCCTGAACAGATTAGTTCCGGCTATTGCAGAAGAACTTCTCCCTGAAAGCCAATGCGGTTTCAGAGCAAATAGGAGCACCACAGATATGGTTTTTGCCCTTAGACAACTGCAAGAGAAATGTAGAGAGCAGAACAAAGGACTCTATGTAACATTTGTCGACCTCACCAAAGCCTTCGACACTGTGAGCAGGAAAGGTCTGTGGCAGATCCTGGAACGTCTAGGATGTCCCCCCCAAGTTCCTCAAAATGATTGTCCTGTTACATGAGGGCCAGCACGGTCAAGTCAGATATGGCGATGCTCTCTCGGAGCCCTTTCTCATAACTAATGGAGTGAAACAAGGTTGTGTTCTTGCACCAACCCTATTTACAATCTTCTTCAGCATGATGCTCCAAAGGGCTATGGCAGACCTACAAGAAGAAGACAGCATATATACGCTATCGTACTGATGGTAGCTTGTTCAACTTAAGCCGTCTGAGGGCTCGCACTAAGACTCTAAACTATCTAGTCCGTGAGCTACTTTTTGCTGACGATGCTGCCCTTGTCGCCCATTCAGAAGCAGCCCTGCAGCGCCACATCCTGCTTTGCAACAGCTGCAGAGCTGTTTGGGCTGGAAGTCAGCCTGAAGAAAACGGAAGTCCTCTACCAGCCCGCACCACAGGAAGAACACCACCATCCTCACGTCAGCATAGGCACATCTGTGCTTAAGTCCGTTCAGCAGTTCACCTACCTGGGAAGCATCATCTCTTCAGATGCCAAGATTGACAAAGAGATAGATCACAGATTATCAAAGGCATATAGTGCATTCGGAAGGCTTCACAAAAAAGAGTCTGGAGCAACAAGCACCTGAGGCAAAGCACCAAAATCAGTGTGTACAGAGCTATCATACTGTCCATTCTCCTCTATGGGTCTGAAACATGGGTCACCTATCGCCAACACCTCGACTCCTCGCGCTTTCATCAGCGCTGTCTTCGCACAATCCTAAATATACACTGGACCGACTATGTGACGAATGTTGCTGTCCTTGAGCAAGCAGGGATCACCAGCATTGAGGCCATGCTATTGAGAAACACAGCTGCGCTGGGCAGGACACGTCTCTAGGATGGAGGACCACCGCCTCCCAAAGATACTACTCTACGGTGAACTCGCCACGGGTCAGCGCAAGAGAGGCGCCCCAAAAGAGATATAAGGACTCCCTGAAACAACATCTCAGGCTTGGCCAGATTGATCACCAACAATGGTCCACCCTGGCCTCACATCGGGAGGCATGGAGAAGCACTATCCACAATGCTGCGGCCTCTTTCGAGAAGACACGCCGAATGGGTCTCGAAGAGAAACGACAACGCAGAAAGAACCGCAACTTGGAAAAAAACATCACCCAAGGAGACTTTCTGCTGCGCTTTCTGCAACCGAACTTGCCTATCTCAGATTGGCCTTTTAGTCATCAACGCGCTTGTAAAAAGCGTGGGATGAGTCCTTCCTGAATCTTCGTTCGCGAAGTAATGCCGAGAGAGAATTGATGATTGGGCTTGTGCATTCGGGGTGAATCACTATCTGTTTTTGCTTGCTTGTTTCAGAAGCATCCCTATACATTTCCAGCACCTCCTGAAATGGGGTGTACTGCCAAATGGGGTTTTTGTTCAGCACCTCCCCAATTGTTTCTTTTTGGCCCATTGGCAGCAAGGGGTTATGTAAGTACCACTTATGGGGAGGGACTTCTCACAGCTCCCCTTCCATATCCTTCATTAAGATCTGATTTTAAAAGAATCAGATTTACCACTCTTTCAGGATCTTTCCCTTTATAGAGGAGGATACAGGGTTTAATGCTTCTTAAAAGTGTTCTACTCTAGAGGAGAGGCAGGACGCAGCTTGGCTTTGTGGTCTATCTCCCCGAGAGAGAGGCTGAGGGAGGGAGAGAGGGATGGGGAAGCTCCTTCGCCCTTGGCTGTATGCGCTTTGTCCCCGCCTCCTTTAACCGATACAAGCTGGATGCCAGGCTGTTGCTGCTGGTAAAGTTTTCCATGTTGGTGGTGGTGGTGGAGGAGGAGGCTGTACCTGGGAGAGTTAAAAATCCCCCTCTTTTTGTGATTATTTGTTTGTCTTTATCCAGGCTCCTGTGGTGCCAGGTCTGTCTCCCTGAGAGAGAGGCTGAGAAAGGGAGGGAGGGATCTTGTTGGCCCTTGGCTGTGTGCACTTAGCCTTGGTTCCCCTCCCCTCCTACTTGACTGCGAGCTGGAAGCCTGGGCTGTTGCTGCTGCTAAAGCTGTCCATGTTGGTGGTGAAGGAGCTGGTGTTAGAGATACCCTTTCTGGGATTGTTTGTTTATTCTTATCCAGGCTTCTGAAGCATAGAAAT